>BMAC01000122.1:741565-755310 GCA_014905375.1 Phtheirospermum japonicum | reverse complement strand
TTTGATTCCTTTTCGAGAATTACGTAGGCAATTTAATTCTAATATTACAAGTTAAAATTTAATTTTAATTTCTAATATTAGAATTAAATTCAAGTCCTTTTTTTTAATTATTTTTTATAATTTTTTACTTCAAAAAAGAGTCTTATAATTTAATTGTAATGTGATTTTATTGTGTTATTTTGAAATAAATTCCATCATCTTGTTAATTTGGTTGTTTGTAAATTCAAGTTCTTTTTAAATTTATTAAAATCAAGTTCTTTTAAATTAATATAATGTTCATAAATTCAAGTTTTATTTGTGTCATTCTAAATCCATTTAAGTTCAATTGTTCAATTTTTATTTAAATTTCTAAATTTAATTTTAAAAAAAAAATTAAAAAAAGTGAAAAATCGGCGGTTAATCAATTTAACCACCGGTTTGGTTAACCGATTTAACCGTAACCTTAACCGATTCTCAACCGATTAGGTTAAGGTTATGCCAAAACCGATTAACCTACCCTCCGATTAATTAACTGGCCGGTTAATAACCGGATTAACAATTGTGTATTCACAATAAATAAAGCTCGAGTTGGAGGCAGAAAATGGACTGTATGTTGAGTTACGCCGGGAGGTGCGAGAAATTGGGGCTTGAGGAGACTGAGCTGCGGATGGGGATCAGATTGCCCGGCTGGGGATCGGACTGTATGACGATGACATTCTTGATACCTGCTCCTGTTTAGTTCCACTGATGCAATCACTTGTGGTGTATTTAATTGATTCGCCAATTTGTTCATAGGTAATTTTGTCTGTCTATGTATTTAATTAATTGAATTTTAATAGTTTGGTTTCCCTCGCCTTAATCTTTACATTTTCTTTTTTTCCCACGCATCAGTGTTTTACAGTTTTAGTGCTCTTGCTGCGATTGTTTGCTAATATGTTTTCCTCGATTTCATGATATTTGTTGATATTTTCTTTCTGATTTTAGTACTGGATTTTTTTTAAAATTTTTTGTTGCCATTATGGATAATAGAAAAACTAGGTATTGATACTCCAGGTATGGTGCCCAGTTTTGATCAAATTCGGGTTTTCTGATTTTTCTTTCTGCCTTTTGTTTTTATTTGGCATCTTGATACTGTTTGAGTTTTCTTCTGATTCT
Organism: Phtheirospermum japonicum; assembly: GCA_014905375.1. Taxonomy (NCBI): domain Eukaryota; kingdom Viridiplantae; phylum Streptophyta; class Magnoliopsida; order Lamiales; family Orobanchaceae; genus Phtheirospermum; species Phtheirospermum japonicum. The sequence goes on along the minus strand of BMAC01000122.1, from coordinate 754,176 downwards.
GTTTTAAGCCTTTTGAAATCATTAACTTTTAGTTAGCTTAGCTTCTCTTACTTTTATCGATTGTTGATTTATGTTGGTAAGACAATTATCCTGTTTAGAACCTGGACACTTTTTACATTTCGCAAGCATTGATTCCCCGAGGGAGGTAGACTAATATATGTTGACATGGAAATAAATGAAAAAACATCTCATGTTTTTTTTACTAACCATTCTAGAACAGACATTCTAGAACGCCTTAGGATGATACGTTCTTTACTGATATCCCTTTTCATTTTTTGATCAGGCATGATCCATACCAAATTCGGTGATATAAGAAATGCATGAAAGTGTAGTCGTGTGATAATAAATAAATAAATATACAAATGGTGACACAGGTTTCATTATTAGATTGTGAGCTCTGTCACGGTCCGATAATCTTGGTGAATCATTATTTCTCCAGTTATCATTTATTTTTTGTGCTATTATTGTATATCTTCTCTTGTTCTTAATTCAGGAATCGGATCAATATTATATAGAATTATAGATAGGTGGATTACGATTTACCACTGTGGGTTTCATCGTGGATTAATCATTGAGTGGTAGCAATATATAAGCTGGTTCTGAATCATAATGTCATTTTTGTTACATGGATTACGACTGTCATATTCCACTTAAATTTAATGTATGTCATATTAATTACAAGCTAAATATCATTTTTTCCCTTTTTCTGTTTTATTTTATTTTTTAAATCAGGGTTGCAATAATGGAATGGTGGTTCGTGCACCAGCTATTGCCATAGCCGCTGCTCTCTGCCTGGCAGTAGAAGTTTCTAATTTATTATATTGTATAATAACCATCATATATATGAACATTTGATATTATTTACATTTCAGAGTGATCAAATTTGTGTTCCTGATATTCAGCCGCATGACAGTTGTCAATCTTTCAGATGCTGCAATGAAACTTAAGGAAATCATCGTACACAAGGCTGCAACCACTGCTTCTGAATCTCAGACCATCTTTCATGTGTGGGGCAGATAAAAATAAATAAACGATATTCAATAATAGCTCCAAAAATAAATGATAACTGGAGAGATAAATTATGTTTGTTCACTACTCAATTACTTTTTTCTGTCAATGTATTATTACTTCTATTCCCTTTCTCGTCTTTGGAATTCAGGTTAGGCATTACTACTATCGGCTCGTAAGGCGAATGAACAAGTTGCTGGGCCCGGAACTTTCTCTGGATGCCAAAAACTCATACGACACCAACGACACGATGCTTTTGACCTCCCTACCCTTTTTTTTCCAAATCCTTTGTGTTGTTTACTTTAGCTGAATCTCTTTTACTGGTTCTGTCAAAATATATTATACGAAGTTATTCCTGATTACTGAATCTTATTTTCCCTTTTTGCGTTTATTTCTTCAATCTTGCCTTCTATTTCTCTTCTGGGCATTAATTCACTTTACTTTGACATATGACTTTCTACTTGTGATTCAGTAAATGTTTGGGTTTTTTGACTTTTTTTTGACGCAGAGACTTAACTCGAACAGATGACGATGCTGGATTTGAAGAATTTCAGTGCTCGGGTCGTGTTTCGGCTTGTTCTCCGGTTTAGGACTGGTCACGGTTTCTCATGGTTGGTTTTTCCTTTTTTCATTTTGTTCATATTTATCCGTTTTTTTTCCCGTGTGAAAAAATATTCTATTGATTTTTATATAGATTTATTCTGTTTAAAAAAATTGGGAGTCCGATTATGTTGATTTTTATTATGTTGATTTTATACAAACCAATTCTATTATTTTTTATTCATTTCAGTAGTTGGGAGTCGATTGAAAAAAATAGAATGAAAAAATACCCCTGTGCAATAAATGTTCTCCTCAGAATTGTGCGATGAGATAGTTGGTACTTGTTTGAAACATATGATGCAATGACTTGTGATGTCATACTTATTGTGCGAAATGATGCTTGATTATCTTCTGTCCCAGAGAAATTTAGTTTAGCATATTTGTTTCAGATTTGCTATTAAGAAAATAGAAATTAGAATCTCATATGTTGACTGAAAATGAAAACAATTGACATTAGTTTCGGAAGCTATTTGCGATCTTGACCTAGGAATTTGCATTGATGGGATAATTTAACTTATTTCATTTTAATATATTTTAAACTAGAAATTGTAGTGAATGACTATGTCCACTGCTTCTGGGTTCTGATCTAAGATTATTCTGCCTGATCTCACCTGTGCTTGGTCTTAATTAGATCCATTCATCTTGTTATGAGTCAATAAGTTGAGTTTCGTGCATTTCCTATTATCCCAAACACCGTTGATATCTACTGATTTTCTTTCTTATAAATCTTTGGCAGGTGTTATCTCTGCTACCACCATATGAAGGAAAGTCGGTTCTTGAACTTGGAGCTGGTATTGTCCGTTTCACTGGTGAATTAGCTAAGAAGGCCAAAGAAGTTGTAGCTTCAGACGTCATTGATAGCATAATAAAGAAGGTTTGTACTCTAAACGTTTATTTCTGAGTCTTAATTAAGTTTTCTGGCGTCTTATGAATCTAAAGCTTATGATTTGTTTTTTCTAGAATGAGGCCCTCAACAAGCATCATAAAAATGTCAAATTTATGTGTGCTGATGTCACATCCCCAAACTTGAACTTTCCTGAATGATCACTAGATGTGATATTTTTGAACTGGCTATTGATGTATCTCTCGGACAATGAGTCTAGACTCTAATCTCTCTCTATTTTTTTTAAAACTTAATTTTCTTTCTTTTTTTTTTAAACTTAGGATGGCAAATCCTTATTGATCTATATTGTGTGGCAGGTGGAGAATCTTGCTGAGAGGATGGTCAAATGGTTGAAAGTTGGTGGCTACATATATTTTAGAGAATCATGCTTCCATCAGTCCGGTGACCACAAACGAAAGAATAACCCTACTCATTATCGCGAACCAAGATTTTATACCAAGGTTTTAGCCTCTTATATACCCACTTGTTTTGTTGCAGTTCATCTGATGCGTCCTCATAATGCATATTCTTGTTGTGCATGTTTTTGTATATTTAAATTCCGAGTGGAGGGGTTTTATTTATAAGCTTCACCTTTATTGTAATAGGAAACTAATATGTGCTTAATTCTATTATTCATTTTGGACTTTGAGAAAGTCTATAAGCCAAACCCACCCTTAAATTGTAACAGGGAACTAATATTTACTTGATTCTGATATTATTTTTGGGTTTTTACTCAAATATGTTGATTGTTATTCATAATTTTAACTTGCAGGTATTTAAAGAATGCCATATGCATGATAAGTCTGGAAGTTCATTCGAACTTGCTCTTATTGGTTGTAAGTGCATCGGAGCTTATGTGAGAAACAAAAAGAATCAGAATCAGGTACTATACTTGTGATTTATTCAGTAGTTTTTTCCCGTCTGTTCAGAAAAAAAGGAAAAAAAAGTATGTATAATATCCCCCTTTTTTCGTTGTGCAGATCTGCTGGATTTGGCAAAAGGTTAGATCAGATGACGACAGAGGGTTCCAGAAATTTTTGGATAATGTTCAATATAAATGCAATGGCATACTTCGTTATGAGCGTGTTTTCGGACAGGGATATGTGAGCACTGGTGGATTAGGTATGTTTACATTGATGAAATAAGGTAGATGAACTTTAAAGGTACAAGAGCTAACCCTAAAAAATATATATTAAAAAAAATAATACACTTAAAAAAAAACTAAACTAACACACACACACACACAAAAAAAAAAAAAAAAAAAAAAAACTCTGTTAGAACCTTGGAATTTAGTGACCAAAGTAAATAAATAGTTACTTTTTTAAAGTTTAATATGACATAGATTTGGGCTTTATTTATTCATGGGGTAATTATTTTTTGTTCCCCAAATTATTTTGATTTTTATAATTTATCATACGAACTTTTTTTTTTTTAACAAATCGCCATCTGAACTATGCGCGAATTGCATTTTACCTCCTACACCACTTTCTTTGTGGTTTTGTAATCAAAATCGGATGATGTGGCACAACCGGATTGCGCCACGTCATCCGTTTTTTTATCACAAAATCACAAAAAAGTGGTGTAGGAGTAAAATGCAATTCGCGCATAGTTCAGATGGTGGTTTGTCGAAAAACAATTTTTTTTTTTTCCTTTTTATATTTATTTCTCACTCTCTCTCTTTCTTTTTTGTCATTAATTGTTTTTGATTCAAACGTAGGTATCCCTAGCAATATTTAGGCAGACCTGTGTAGCCTACAAAACGCTATTTAAGCGTTGCTGCAACTACAGGCAGATTGAATAAGACAGAACTACACTAAACTCAAGAAATATCACAAACACACACACACACATTTATATATGTAATATATAATATATATACATACAAGTTTTGTATTTTGCCCTGAAAATCATTTCATAATAATGGGCAAATATAAATATGTATATACATATGTGTGTGTGTGTGAGAGAGAGAGTGTGGGGAGGGATGGAGCTAGATTTGGACAGAGAGAGAGAGAAAGGGTGAAATAAGAAGGGAAGCAGAGAAGATTCGAAAAGGGACGGCACAGTAATTGTGATAGCACGTAAATGTGTTAATATATATATAATATATATATATATATATCGTTTGCATCATAACATATCTATTATCATACGTGAAGCTAAAGGACAACAACGTTATGGGCATGGTAACAAACTACTATGTAAGCACCACCATGTACATATCTATCTAATAATATATCTTGACTGGACAATGAGGTTTCAGATTACCCTTGCCCTTGGGAATTGGGATTGGATTATCATTTCAATTCAATTATATGTTTAAATAGCCCTTAGGGAAAATCATGTTCAACTATATTAACAATTAAATATTTTAAATGTTGCATATAGTATTAATTTTTGGGGGGGCTGAAAATTAAACATCATTCCATCTGAAGTACTATCCATTAGAACAGTCGTATATGAGGGGAAATTGACATTTAATGCACTTCTCAATAATTAAACTCTCATATAATCTACCGTTATTTTATATTTTCATTTAGATCATACTATTCTCGTTATATCATAAATTATAATCTACCTTTATTCTTTTTTGATGTTTTGCATATTGACAACTAATCCTCTTCGTAATTGTACATTAGATCTGAAAGCAGTGAATTTAATGAAAGTCGACACGAGTAATTTTTTTGTTTCAATGCTTACTTATGTTGTTTGTTTATCCTGTCAAAGTAGACTATGTGTGATTTGAGGTTCTTATCTTTTAAGCGTGTATAAGTGCATAAATTTTTCAAAATTATTGATTATATATTATAAAATGGTACTTGGACGCAAACGATTTTGCAAAATCTTAAAACCAGCGTCAATCCAATATCTTTTCATGCAAAAGCCAGTGAGTAGCCTGGGTGTTTATCATCTTTTCATGTACTTGAGTGAGTTCTGTTTTGAGATCTCTTTGAAATCGCTGTTTGTAGTTAGCTTTGAACATGATGATTGGGCACAGAAATTACCCTAATTCCAGCCATATCCATATATATTAGCCACTATAAATTTCGAATGAGCCCCTCATAGACAAATATCAATTTCCTATAGCCATGAGCGTTTATGAGTTAATTCCTACGTCATTTAAGAGTTAGTTATTTTTTGTTGGTTATTTGGATCTTGGATTTGTGATCAGTGATTTATGAAAAGATTGCCGCCATCAATTTTTTGAAGCCTACCGCACATACAAATAAAAAATTGTGGAATTTTATTTACAAAATAAAAATAAAATATTGTTAGTGTCGTTCACGGTTTTCAAGTCGCCTTAGATTGTTTTTCGTCTGCATTATGGTGTTTTCTCGCTTGTATACCTAATTAAAAGTAAGTACAACAGAGTTTTAGTTATTATAATACGTGATTCACGACTACAATTTTTTTCCCATGAATATGAATTTCATACTAATCTGGAACTATGATATAACTGATTTTTGCTATAACTCTAGAGCATGATGTAGCATATAATCTCATACTTCAATTACAAACTACTCCAAAACCATATCATAAAATGTAGTGGATTTTGTTGATTTCCATTTTACTTATGATGGTACTATGTAATCTATACTACGTGAAATTCTTTATATTCGACTTGTTGTGTTACATAATTATTTATATAATAGTTAGTATTTATATAATATATATGCTAAAATATTGTACATAGTAGTACGTATGGATATGATTACAAACTATTTAGTGATCATTCGTTACCAAAAGAATTGGGTTCGTGTTATGCAATTGTTGGCAACATAGTTTGACTATGCCCAAGTAATTTATTTTTGTAATGAGTTCTCGCTTATTTTCATACCTTTTAAGTGGAAAGCAATTATATGATGATGCGATGATACGAATACAATATCTAAATTTCATTGAATTTACGTGTACTAGTACGAAGATTGCTTAGGAAAACACATAATTATTTGATGTAGTTTGAATGATTTTACGTGGTGGTTCACGTGGTGTGTCACAAGATCTGCACGACAAATAAACACACTACAAAAAACAGTGAAATGCTAACGGGCAGAACCCATCAGCAAATCCGTCAGCATTCGTTTGCTGACGGGTCCTGTCTGTCAGTATTTTTGGCGTCAGTAAATGATTTGCTGACGATATTAACGAACCCGTCAGCATATTCTGACGACTTGTTGATGGGTTTTGCCCGTCAGCAAATCCCCCCGCCATTACCCGAGACCCGTCAGCATTTGCTGACAAGTAATGAATGCCGTCAGCAAACGCTGACGGGTTTTACCCGTCAGGATAATTGGAATAATACTGACGGGTTGTTGCCGTCAGCATATGCTGACGAGTTTCGCCCGTCAGCATTTTTCAATGACGCTGACGCCCCTCTCCCCCCCTCGTCAGCATTTTAAATTTTAAAATTTTATTTTATTTCATTTGAAATTTCACCTGTATTTATTTCACATATTAATAATTCAATGTGAAAACTAATTTATATTTCCCAAAAAAATATAAAATTATAAATAAAATATATATAAATATTGTTCGTTCCTAAATCAACTAAACCGCATCATCATCATCAGGGACAGGTTCAACAAGAGAAGGAGCAGGAACATTAGAGGACCTGGTAAAATATAGAGTTTATTAGGTCAATGTATTGAAATAAAGAATTAATTACTTATAAAATTAAAGTTACTTACCTCGGGGGACAACAAAGATCTCGATCATAACAGGATGTGGTGGCATGGGTCCTCTCAATGTACTGGCTTCGGATGGGGTGGATGGAACGATCGGCGAGATCCCTAGCGATAATTCCATCATATGACGAGGATGATGAACCAAGAGAAGCACGGTCTGAAGATGGGTCTAGAGAAGAACGCCCACGAACTCTACATCTCATCTAAAAAAGTTTAAAAATTTAAGCACAATTGAACCGAAAAAATTTAACCAATTCTCTATCAATCGAATCAAATTTTAACTATATATGCATATATTAGTTTTATAATTAACCTGAACCGACACTTTCACTGTCTATATTATCATTAAACTCATCTTCGTTCGTATCTTCATCATCGGTTGAAAACTCATATTCGTTCGTATCTTAATCATCGGTTAGAAACTCATCTTCTGTCTCCTGCTCTGCCTCATTGACAAGTTCATCTGACTCACTGATAATAAAGTCGACGTGTGATTGGAAATCTCCATCCTCCAATTGTATTGAATTGTGCATTTCTATATGCTCCTCTTGAAAGGATTGATTAGACATCATAGGCTCGAAAAATCTATTGTCAATCTCGCCTTAATTTTGAATGTTGCCAACCAATCCATCTTATCTCGTTTCAAACTTGGATACGGGCAATAGTAAACTTGAACAGCCTGGGAAGCAAGTACAAACAGGTCATAGCGATTGAATATACGCTTATAATTGACATCGACAAGATTATACTGAGGATGAACTTTTGTGCCTGCGGGTGTTGGATCAAACCACTCACAATTGAACATGATTGTGCTCTTGTAAGGCAAGCCAGTATAGTCGAGTCTAACAACTTTTACGAGACAACCATAGTAATCGTACTCATCATCCCCGTAGTTTGTTCCTTTTATACAGACGCCAGTGCTCGAAGTTGATCTATTTGATCCGTATGCAACTGTGTGAAACATGTATCCATTAATCTTGCAACCATGATACATAGTCACACACCGTGAAGGGCATATTGCTAGACTCTTAATGTACTTGTCAGTGATATTGTTCAAGGGATCTTGTGCCTAGAATTTAGTATCAAACTCTCTAATTGATACTAAATTTCAAACGGGTCTAAGGCAAGTGTTTCAGTGTATAAAGATATTATACTAATATACGCTACCAGTTTATGATTTGGTGTAACTTGCACCAAGCATATCATATATATTTCTCACAGATCATATATATTAATAACATATCATATAACATAAAATATAAATTCAACAAGATATTCACTTGTCGATCACCACGACATTTGAAAACCCCCACCACGCACTTTTTATTTTTTAAAATAATTTTAAAAACCGTTATTGGAGGGACGAAATCTCCTGGCCGGCGTCGTACACCACGTCATCACCGATATCTTCCCAAACCAATTACAACATCAATCAATCACAATTAAACCATAACATACATTAAATTAACACAACCGATCACCACGGCATTTAAAAACCACGACCGCACACACTTTAAAAAATAATTGCATAATCGAATCCTAATTGAACTAACGAATCCTAATTATAAAATTATCCATAAATCAAACCCTAATTATATAATTATTCATAATTAAAATCATAATTATATATTATCCCTAAAGTAAACCCTAATTATATAATTATCCCTAATCAAATTATAATTATATAATTATACATAAATCAACCCTGATTATATAATTATCTCTGAAATGAACCCTAATTATATAATTACCCCTAAATTAAATCTTAATTATATAATTATCCCTAAAATCAACTCTAATTTCACAATAATCCATAAAATCAACCTTAAATATACAAAAATCCCTAAAACTCAACACCAATTAAACTATTAATTGTAACTAAATCAATGATATACAATATAATTCATAAATTATATAAAAAAATAATTTCAAATTTTTTTTAAAAAAAAGCTTACCTTGAATGGCGGCGTCGACTCGACGGGTGACGGCAGGGGCGGGCGGGCGACGGCGGGCAAGGGCTTTCTTTCTTTCCTCTCGCGTTTATATCAGTAGAAAGCAGACCTGTTCTATTTTATAACAGAAATGCTGACGGATACGATACCCGTCAGCATATCTTTTTTATTTTTATTTAATTATGCTGACGGGAAATACCCCGACAGTAATATTTTTTTAAATATTTTAATTATGCTGATGGTCTGATTCCCGTCAACAACATGACCCGTCAGCGGCACGTCAGCACACCTATCGCTGAAGTAAAATACTAACGGCTTGCTGACGGGTGACTGACGGCCTTCTCACTAACGACCTTTACCCGTCAGCAATTTTTGCCCGCCAGTGTCCGTCAGCATATGCTGACGGTTTTTTTGCTCGTCAGCAAAATCCGTCAGCATTTCAATATTTTTTTTGTAGTTACAATTATTCCACCATAAATCAAGTGTGCCCCCGGAAGATCGAAGACGGAGGGGTATTTATGTAGAGGAGAGCACATTCTGGGAAGAATAAAATGTATTAGGTGTGGTCATGTTGACAACTATAGCAAAAAAAGTTGTAACGAACTACTACTTCGAGTAGACGTTTTTTTTTTTCCTTCAATCAATCGCCAAAATGTGGATCCTATTTTTCTTTTTATGCGTTTGGAGTTTGGTACCTACTATTTATTTTACCTTAGTTAATATTCGATTCTAATACCTATGCGACAACTAATAAACATTACCTAGAATGGAATATTCATGTGTATTGTGGATTTTCAAAATACTTGTTATGTGCCAGAAAAGTTTGTTATTATATAGTATGGAATGGGAAAATTTTATTTTTGATACACTATATTGACCACTTTACAAAAAAGATACGTGATGTTGGCCTTCATCAAACAACGTCCATTAAATTGACAAATTCATCAAAAGGTACAAAAAAGCCCGATCGGGCTTTTTTGCTGACGTGGCGTGATTCAGTATTTTCTTATCATTTTTCCTTTAATTTTAAATATTAAATTAAAAAAAAAAACTGGTAAAACTTTCATTTCTGATACACTATGTTGGCCACTTTCCAGAAAAGGTACGTTAAATTGGCCAATTCATCAAAAAAGTCCAAAAAAGCTTTGATTGGATATTTTTTTTTTCTAAAGTGGTATAATTCTATATTTTCTTATCAATTTTCTATAATTATACAAAATTAATAAACTGGAGATAAATATAAGAATATAAAATGAATTTAAAAAAAAAATAAAACATATATAAAAATATATATGAGAAAATCTATTATAAATGAATTTTGAACTCTCTATATTTCTTATATATTTTTTAATAGTTGTATTATATTTTTAAATTTATAAATGATTTATATTAATTTTATTGACTATAATTTTATTAATTATATTAACGGAAAGAGAAAAGAAAAACATAAAAAGAAAAGAGAGAGCAAAACACATTTTTGTCTTTAATTTATTTTGTATAATTATAGAAAATTGATAAGAAAATATAGAATTATACCACTTTAGAAAAAAATATCCAATCAAAGCTTTTTTGGACTTTTTTTGATGAATTGGCCAATTTAACGTACCTTTTCTGGAATATGGCCAACATAATGTACCAAAAATGAAAATTTTCCCAGTTTTTTCTTTCCAATTTAATATTTAAAATTAAGGGGAAAATGATAAGAAAGTATTGAATCACGCCACGTCAGCAAAAAAGCCCGATTTGACTTTTTTTGTACCTTTTTTGAAGAATTGGCCAACTTAATGGACGTTGTTTGATGATGGCCAACATCACTTATCTTTTTTGGAAAATGGCCAACATAGTGTACAAAAAATGAATTTTTCCCGTATGGAATGTTATCCAGTTAGTTATGAATGTAATATGAAATTTGGTATATGACGCAGCACACAAGTCAGCTATAGTGAAATATGCAATTCTAAGAATTGTGAAAATCTCCTGTGTTCTTTTTATTATGAAATAACGTGTTAGTTAGTTATGAATGTAGTACAAAATGATTGTTAAATGTAGTATAAGTTTATGTTGTAGCATAGAACATAATTTATTCATAATTATTATGGAATATTTAGTTTCATGATGATGTGTAGTATGAAATTCTTTTCAGTTTGTTATGAATGTAGTACGCAGTTTGATGTGGGATGAAGAACAAAATTAAATCGCCATGCATTATGTAAGTCTATTACAAAGTAGAATGGGATGTAGTATGGTGATTTGGAATGTTTTAAGTGTTGAGAAACAGCAAAACAATTCAAATGATAAATCCAAAATAATTACTATTAACATAAAATTCACGAGCATACTACATTCGCAACAAAAAAAAACAAAAAAACCCCACAATAATCACTTTCATAATATCAGTTATGGGTGGGTTCTAATGAAAACCCTCTCTTATTTGCGAACCACCAAACTAGTGGTTTGTAATATAATCATAATACTTTATTAATATTTCAGTTATAAACTCCAGTATTGCTTTTATTATATAATTTTAATACTTTTAATCAAATAAGGAAATATACAAAAAAAGTTAATCAATTCATTTAATTAGATCTAAAACCCATAATTGACCTTAGGTCCACAAATAAGGCCATGGTTCTCATCTGAATATATATATATATATATATATATATATATATATATATATATATATATATATATATATATATATATATATATATATATATATATATATATATATATATATATATATATATGTATGTATATAGGGGTGTGTTCAAATGAGAAACATGTCCTTATTTGTGAACCTGCGAACTAGTGCTTTTATTATATACCAGCAGTGCTTTTATTATACAATCACGGTGTTTTATTAATATTTCAGTTATATAACCCAGTAGTGCTTTTATTATACGATCCTAATGCTTTTAATCAAATAAGAAAATACACAAAAAATATGATCCATCCAATTAATTAGATCTAATGCCCATAATTGATTTTAGGTTCACAAATAAGGACATAGTTCATATATATATATATATATATATATATATATATATATATATATATGTATGTATATAGGGGTGTGTTCAAATGAGAAACATGTCCTTATTTGTGAACCTGCGAACTAGTGCTTTTATTATATACCAGCAGTGCTTTTATTATACAATCACGGTGTTTTATTAATATTTCAGTTATATAACCCAGTAGTGCTTTTATTATACGATCCTAATGCTTTTAATCAAATAAGAAAATACACTATATATATATATATATATATATATATATATATATATATATATGTATGTATATAGGGGTGTGTTCAAATGAGAAACATGTCCTTATTTGTGAACCTGCGAACTAGTGCTTTTATTATATACCAGCAGTGCTTTTATTATACAATCACGGTGTTTTATTAATATTTCAGTTATATAACCCAGTAGTGCTTTTATTATACGATCCTAATGCTTTTAATCAAATAAGAAAATACAC
>BMAC01000122.1:725763-738263 GCA_014905375.1 Phtheirospermum japonicum | reverse complement strand
TATATATATTCATTCTCGATTTTTTTTTTCAATAATAATATTAATTTATGGTTACTTAAAAATAATTAAGAAAAATTACAATAATATTAATAATAAAATTTTGTTTTTTTAAGATGTGAAATTTTATTTTATTATAAATTCTTAATTTTCTAATTTTATATATATAATGGTTGGCCAACGAAAAAAGAAAAAACCATAAATATTTTTTGAATTTTTACTTTTAATTGGCAAAGAATCAGTTTTCACGTGTTGAATATTAGAACTTTTGAAGATAGGATGGAATGACCAAACGTAAGAAAAAACTCAGCTCCCTTTTCCAGCCGGCACATCACTGCTCTATGGCGGATTCCCGGCCGGTCTGGTTTCTCCCTCCTGTTGCGTCGACTTCATGGCTCCCAACATCTGTCCCGCAGGCCTTTTCGACGACTCGTTCGGCTCCGTTCTTCTCAGCAAATTCTGCGACAACTCAGTTCGTTGCGCCACCGCCTGATCCGAGCACACCTTGGGCTTCATTGGACAGGCTGTTGTTTTTCCCCGTCACGACAATGATGGGACCTCCTTCCTCTTCCACTCAAGTTCCCTTCTTTTTTGGATCTCATCCGGCTTCTAGGGTTGGGCACGTCGCTTGCAGCACAGTCCAACCCATTCAGTCCGCTTGGGGCCCCGACTTCGATTTCCACCGGATCATTTTCGAACCCAATACCTTATATGGGTTTCCATGGGCCTCATCTGAGTTGGTTCAGCCCTCCGGCTGCGCCGCTTTTCTCTAACGATCTCCTTGCATTAGGCTGCTACCACCCTTACCGGCTTTTGCTCCAAAGCCTTTCGTTTTTGTTGTTGCCGAATGCTACCACCACAGCCCCGTCCCGATGATTGCCATCACTACCCCCTCTGTCTGCGTTGCCCCGTTAGGAAAGCAAATTCTAGCCACTTCCGGCCCGTCTATATACGCTACTTCGACAAGCAAAAATGGTGATTCTCGGTAGCCACCTTTAGCTGTTGTTGGCTCCACTTCGACTCACGTTCCCCAGCCTCCGATTCGAAAGGGTGATCTATTCTCGGTTACCATTGATGAAAGCCTCTACCAACACCGAGTGCCCAACCTACGCGACTCTCTCATTGATCGTCTTCTCCAACCCAAAGGCTTGAAACCGTTCATGCTTAAGGTTTTGAAAACTAAGCTCCGAGTCGTTTGGCATACCGCTGCGCCTTGGAGGATTGTTCCTCTTGGAAAAGGCTACTTTTGTATCTTATTCTCTAAGGTCAACGATAGGGTCCGTGATTTTGTTAAAACCGACTTGGAGGCTTGACTCTGGATCTTTACAACTCTTTTCGTGGACGCCAAGTTTTAATCCCTATAAGGTTACTTTTTCCTCTACCCAAGTTTGGATACGTATTTATGAGTTACCGATTGAGTACTGTGATCGGTCTTTTATCTTAAATATTGATGGTGTGGTTGGCCCCCCTCTTCAAATTGATGAGCGTTCGCTTGTTAGTTCGATTGGACATTTTGTACGGGTTTTGGTGATTTGAACCTAATGGATACCTTACAGGATACGGTTATGATTGAAAGAGCGGGCTATTATGGTTTTGTACGGGTTTTGGTGATTTGAACCTAATGGATACCTTACAGGATACAGTTATGATTGAAAGAGCGGGCTATTATGGTTATGTCCCATTAGTTACGAAAAATTACCAATGTTTTGTTCCTCTTGCAAAACGGTTTGGCATTCGGTTATCTCGTGTCCCTCCTCAAAAACGCATGCAGCTCCTACGTTCAATCCCGATGAATGGCAACTAGTTGACTACACGAAGAAAACCTCATCATCGCTCGGTTTCTCTTGAGCGACAAGGGCGTCAACGACAGGAATACCGTATGAAACCAAATGCCAAACATACTAGTAACGTCTCCAAATCTTCTACTTCTACTGCTTTAATGACCTCGAGTGTTTTTGAACTTTGAACAATGATGGTTGCATGAACCTGGATGATTCGGTATTACACAACACGGATGTGGTGAGCCCTTCGTCCGAGGCTCCCTCCGGTCATGCGACACATGATGACCCTGATGTTACTCCAGCCCCTGGAGAGCTTACGAATGGACGAAACAAAGGCGAATCCTCCCAACCAGAGACCTAGTCCATCATTTCGAGTGGCTTACTTGCTCGTGGTGAATCTACGCTTCATAACACGACTGCGGTGAGCCACTAGTCTGTGGTCCCCTCAGGTCTGTGGCATCCGATCACTCTGTTGTTGACCCGCGGTTCGGACCATGGTGAGCAACATACTTTGCAACTTTTTGGGGAGAACCATTCGAGTTCGACCATATACAGGTCGGTTGAGAGTGTTTGTGACACTTCTTGACAACTTGTGCTTTACTAGTAACCTTCGCCACCTTCCGCGTCAATAGCATCTTCAAGCACGGGTTATGTTGATAAGGTGGACATGGGTTATTCGGATAAGGTTTCTCCATTGCTGAAATATATCTCAAAAGAATGTCTTGCACTTCAACAAGGAATTATAGTGGATGATTCGGATATCGGCAGCCAACATCGCACCCAATTTTTTTGGAAAACTGCCATCGATCAAAGTACCTAGAACGTACAAGATAAGATTAAGAAAGTACAACACGAGTCTTCTACTACTTTCATTATTTGACGATACAAACTCCTCTCATGCCCTTCGCCTTATGAGTATCGCTTTTAAAAATCTTGGGCGGATATTGATGAAAAGGAAGATTCTACTCCTATATTCATTTCTTCAAAGAGTTCCCTTAAGCGGAGTTTCCTTATGAAGCGTTAGTATTTTTGTTTCGCATTTTATTACTTTGTTATATCTCAAAGTCTTTGCTCCTTTTTAATAAGAACGCCATAATTTATTAAAAAAAAATTAGACAAGGAGACAAGGGTGCAGAATTGGGCCCCGACTGCTCCACTCTCCCAACTGGCGCGTGCAATGCACGCGCCTGCCTATTTGTCGAGGACGGCACATGCCGCTCACCTTCTCCTTCTCTCTCTCTCTCTCTTTTCTTTTTTCCTTCCCTTTCCCCATTCCTTCACTCTCGTATTCCCCTCCCATTTCCCAACCCTCTTCCCATCCCCTCCCCCATTATAAATGCTCTTATTAACAAATAAATGACATTATTCTCTGATCAGAGTTCACATAACTTACCCTATAACCAATTAACTGTTTATTAATTGTCTATTCGATTTCCGTAAAAATTATATTAAGTATGTGGAGTAGTGTGATTTTAATATAATTAAATATGAGTAGTATGAAAATAAAATTATAAATTCAATAACAAGGTATCTTTTTAGACAAGCCTATCCTTTTGGGACGAATGGAGTAAGAATTAAGAATATTCATTATTTTGATGAATTGTAAATTAATATTGTTTGAATATTGTGTAATTAGAATTATTAAAGTCTAGAATAGGAAATAAGAAAAATCAAAAAATACCTAATAATACCAATGAAAAGTCAATACAAAATAACTGACAAATATTGTCGCCATATTAATATCTGTCGATATTTGCTGCAAATGTACGTTGGTAAATGTCATGAACTGTAATCGACAAATATTGTCATTATTATGTCGGCAATTAATAACGGTCGATATCCAGATGCAAATATATGTTGACAAATATCCGTTAATAACTAGAATCGACAAGTCTTGTCATCATTCCATCGACACATTAATATCGATCGATATCCAGTTATAAATATACAGTGACAAATTTCCGTCAAGAACGGATCTAAATTGCCATATCAAGAGTTTATACACTAAGAACATCTCCAACTGAAATATCCTCAAACGACAAACATATTCCTTTTTCTGTTTTGTTTTCTCTCCCCTCAACACTCAATTTTATGAGAGAAATTACGCATTATGCTATTTTATCTCTTAATAATTGCAAGTCAACACCTTTTGTCTTGTCAATTTGTATTTGCTCCCAACATTTTTAATAACGATATTGTCACGGACTTAGATTCTCCACCAATGATCCGTGCAGCCTTAGCTCCTTTCCGCCCCTTGCGGTATCTAAGTCTGCCTCTCAAGACAAGAAATTATGAAAGATGGTGTTGTGGACGAGGAAACGAAAGCAAAGAAAGATTGTGTAAATATACACGTTATTAGTTTGAAAAAACTTGGTTGCTTGAATGTTGGATTTGTTGGGTGTGTACAAATGAGGAGCTCTACCCCTATCTATAGTTGTTCCACCTTCTCAAATAGAAGTCCTAGCACCACCTCCTTAATTGGAAGGATCTGGAATGACCCACACTGCTCTAGTTCCTAAGAAGACTCTAGACATATTCTAGAGCTCTCCACGCTATGCCCTATGTATTTACATGACCCTTCAAGAGAATTCTACCATTCTCTAGGCACATCTACTATTTACATCCATAAACCAAGACATATTCTAGGGTGCTCTAGAATATTTCGGTCTCCTCTAAGCCTCTCTAAGGCATATCTCGAATTATAGCCCCTTAAGCTACTAGAATGGCCCTGAATCGTCTACATGCCTCTGCAAGATTCGAGAAGCTTCCATCATCTCGGCCCGCCCACGAGTCTTCCTGGCCCAAATCCGTTCGAGCAAGTCCTGCACATTTCTGGAAGATTCTGGACCCTTCACGCATGGTGCCACTCTTGCACCATTATTCCCATCTCGTGCACCACTCTTGTGCACGTTGGGCCATACTCGACCAACCATAGCCCGGTCCTCACGCGTGGGGCATGACATTCTCCCCCACCTATTTCGGAGATGTCCTCGGTGCCGTGTCACTCCATTGCGCGCGCAGTATTCGGGCTTCTCCGCAAGCTGGGTCGCGCCTCCTCTAGTGCGCGCGCGATATCCAAGCTTCTCTGCAAGTAGGGTCGCACCTAAGTAAGTGATCCTTGGCCCCTCGTAGACCTGGATCGTCATTATCCCCGTCCCGCTCTCCGCTACCTCCACTGTCACGGAGATGTTCTTATCCCCGAACATGCAAAGGTTCTTCATCGATAGAACAAATGCCACGCTGTGTTTTCGCAAGAAGTCCAGCCCTAGCACGACATCGGCACCATCCATCGGTGCGACGGTAAAGTCCACATGGCCTTCCCATGGCCCGAGGCATAACTTCACTCCCTTGGCTACGCCCGATACTGGTCTCGCTGGGGCGTTGGTCATCTTGATCCATAAATCCGTCCTCGTGACTCGCACTTTGAGTCACCGAGCCTCCTTCTCCGTAAGAAAGCTGTTAGTGGTACCCCCGTGTCTACTATTGTGCGCACCTCGGCGTCTCGATCTTGGGTGGGTCCCTCGTGCCATCCATGGCATTAACCACCCGAATAGCACCACATCACTGGGCCTCATCATCCCCATGGTGAGATTGCCCATCTTTGTCCGACTCCTCCATGGCCGACATGGATCCCAACTTTGGGCAATCCTTCGCCTTGTGCGGTCCCTTGCACATGTAGCAACCTCTCGGTATGAAGGCATTCTTCCGCTCCTCGTACTCCTTACAAGGGAAATGGCTGTCCCTCCTCGATGGACCAGCCGCGTCCCAATCTCTCCACCTTGGCGTGGATCTCAGTTGCTTCTGGACGTCACTCACGTCTTGCGGGTCTCCCCCACCCTTGGCCGATTGCTTCTGGATGTCACTCACGTCTTGCGGGTCTCCCCCACCCTTGGCCGATTGCTCCTCTATTAACTGGGAAATGACTGAAAGTCCACCAAGGACTCCGCAGCCGCAATCGCCCCATCGACTTTCCGAATGTCCCGACGATGAAACCTCTGCCTAGCCCAAGGTTGGAGCCCATCGATGAAATAGAACAGTGAGTCGTCTGATGACATCTTGGGAATCTGTTGCATCAATGTCGTGAAATCCTTGACGTTGTCTTAGATTGAGCCTCTTTGCCTCAATTCCCGCAGCCTCTTGCGCGCCCCGTACACGACATTCTCGGGGTAGAATTTTCGTTTCAGCTCCCTGAAAAAGTCTCCCCGTGTCTCGATCTGACACGTGCCCTGCTCGATGTCGGCGTGCTTTCGGCGCCACCATAACATTGCGGTATCACTAAGGTAAAGGGTTGCGGTATAGCCGCCTCGTCCCGCATGTTGATGCCTTTGAAATACCGCTCCATGCCCCATAAGAAGTTGTCGACTTCCCTAGCGTCTCGTACGCCGTTGAACCCCGCTGGCCTCGGATACTCAATCCTCGTGGTTAACACAGGTGTGCTAGCCTCCGCGCTAGCCACGACCCTCTTGCACATCGCCACAGCCTCTCGTAATGCGTTGACGATGGCCGCCAGCTCATCCGAGCGCTCTTCAATCTTTGCACGAGCCTCCCTCAACTTTTGGACGGCCTCGGTGCACCCGTGGGTGGCGCCCGTGCACCCCTGCACTTCGCTTTTGATCGACTCGGCCTCTTCCAAGACGTGATCCTCCAACGTCTTGAAAGTGTACTCGACCCGCTCAAGCCTCTCGGCGAGCTCCCCTACCACAAGATCCGTAGAAGGTGCTTCCACGCGAACCTTGCTACAAGATCTCAGTTCTTATTCCGCTTGGTGGTGAAGATTTCCCTCCCGCAATTATCTTCAACCACACCCGAGCTCTCCACAACGTCGATCTTGTTTCCTCCAACTATGAACCCTGAAGTACACAATTTACATTAAAGAAATGTGAGTTCACACGCAATATTGGGAACTCACGAATTCCTGATATGAAACTCACTTTTTTTGTAAATTTATTTTGTATGTTGATTGATAATTATTTTTACTAAATTCTTTATAATATAAATAATTAAGGGTCTAATTTGTAAAGTCGATAAATATATAGGTATTATTAAAAAAATAAAAAAATAATGTGAAAATGAATATATTAAAAATATTCGTTTAAATTTGAAAATAGGTTTAATTATTGGTATGCCAGATAATGTTTGGATTTGAGAATAACTATTTAATTTGAGATGACAGCACACAAAAGACTAAAATACAATTTAACCCACCAAAACATAATTAATATGTGCAAGACAAAAAGCAACACCCACTTAATTAGACCAAAACATTTCGTCATCATGGGCGAGAGCTGTTTACAGTGAAATAATTAATATTACAAAAATTATGCCAAAATTATCCTATATCCATTCATGTGTAAGAATTACCGAATGGAGGTGTTAAGTTAGTGAGTGAGAGAGAGTGTTGGTAGAGACAAAAGAAAGAGAAGGGTAGAGAAGGGAGAGAGAGATTAGAGGGGCAGTTCGGATTTAGAATAAGTGTGAAAAGCACGAGACAGAGGCAGAGAAGAACAATAAATGAGGTTGTAAGAAATGTGATGAGGCTTATGATAACCCTCATGATCGTCACGTCCCTCTCCTTACACGTCTACCAATAACTCTCAATAAACCTCCCCTTCTCCCAGAATTCCACGCTCTTCTTCACCCCCCCTCCCATATCCCTCTCCCCACCCCCACCCCACACTTTTCTTTATTTCTTCTTTATATACCCTAATTTGTAATAAATTTATTTTTTATACTAAATCCGCCTTAATATAATAATCTTGTAATTAATTTTACACAAATTAAAAAATAAATAATTTATATAATTAAATAATTAATTTGGTTAGTACTTTCAATTGTCAATTAATATTTCTAATATCCGTATTGAAATTGATTTATTTGTTATTATGATAGTAAAGTTTTGCATTCTAATTATCAATATTCCATTTAACATTGAAAAACTTAGCATGTCAAAAACATTAATTAAGAGTAATTGTGGAAACAAAAAATTAATAATATGTTAAATATATTAATTGAATTTTTTTGTAAGACAGACGAAAATAGAATATTGAACTATGTTTGTGGGATGAAAGCAGTACTTTTTTTTCTTCACAATACTTATTAATTTAGCATTATACATAAAATTAAGAAATTGAGATAAAGATTATACTAAACTTATTAAAATATTACTCTCACTTCATGTAATTTATAAGGATTGGGTAAGGATAAATAGTAATGAATATTTAGAATAAAAAATATTATGAACCAAAATTTATCAACTAAAAAGTACTAGACGAGTGAAGATTTCTAGATTTAAACCGAGTTAATTTTAAAATAATGTAAGAAAAATAAAAAGGTTTAATTAAATAAAAACGGTAAATTGTGACTGTCACTGCCCCCCTATCCCCCTCCCCCCTTCATCTGGCATCATCATAATAAAATTCCAGTCAACCTCACTTTTGTTTCAATTTCAACCAACACCCCTTTCCTTCTTTTCTTCCTCCTTTCTCTTTCTGTCTCCATTGTTCCATCTCTATCTCTCTCAATTTCGTATTACAATTTTTACCTATTTCTTAATTTACTAGCTTGTACCATGTCTTTTCTTTTTTTCACTCTTTCTTCAAGATCCCACTTTTTTGTTACATTTGATTCATAACCCTTTTCTTATCTCCTAAGATTATTTAAAGGTTATATTATATATATAGCGCTCTTGCTCTCTTGCAACTTCAATTGAAAAAAGAATGTTAATTTATTAGTCTTCTTGCTTTTTATTCTACCAGGATTAATTTTATCTCTTCTTCTTGTTTTCTTTCTTTTATAAATCTTGATCAAACCCTAATCATCAAATGATGTGGATGATGGGATATAATGATGCCGGAGAGTTCAATACCATTCAAGATCCGTTCACCGGCAGAAAGCTCCGGCCACTCATGCCGAGACCAGTTGCCGCCGCCGCCGCCGCCTCAACCAACCATCCTTGTTTAACCCGTATCCATGGCGCTGATCATTTTCTTGGCATAAATCACCATCTTGGTAATTAATCCGTATATATATATGTATATATTAATTATTAGTCTGTTGTGTATTTTTTGATTTTTCTATAAATATTTAATTACATTGGAGCTGTTTGTGCTACACAATGATTATCTCTGTTTGGGGCTAGTTTAGGTTATGCATGCATCCCTATATCTATACAGTCCAATTCAAGATTTATTGGTGTTTTACTTATTTAATTATTAAATAATAAGCAGCTATGGTGGAGCAAAACAAGAGAGAGCTGACAACACAACAAGTGGTGGTGAGTTCACGGTGGAACCCAACGCCGGAGCAGCTACAAACCCTGGAGGAACTTTATCGGAGAGGCACACGAACACCCACCGCCGAGCAAATCCAGCAAATCACCGCACAGCTCCGGCGGTACGGCAAGATTGAGGGCAAAAACGTCTTTTACTGGTTCCAGAACCACAAGGCTAGAGAACGCCAGAAACGCCGCCGCCAGCTGGAGTCTCTCTCCGATGATCAACAACAACCACCGAATAATAATACCAATAATAATAATCAGTCCGAAAAGGAAGAAAAGAGAGAGCCACCAGGTAATTGTTTTTTTTTTTTTTTTTTTAAGTTTTATTAATTTAATGTATACATTATTGTATGTCTTCGAAGAATAATGAATTTATGAAAGTTACAATAGAAAGAGGTACAGTTGGATTTATGAGATATTTATTTAATTTTTTTGCAATTAAATCCCATTTGTTTGGTGGCACAAAAATACGAAATGGCCCTTGGCCCTTGCGATTGCAAAAAGTTGTAAAATTTGTATTCATTCCGATTTGCAGCTGGTAAAAAGTTGTATTATTTTGTTTTTGTTATTGTACAGGGTCAAATAGGACAGCATTTGAAGTTGAACAGACTAAGGAACTGGGCATCTCCTACAAACTCTAGTACAATTGCAGAGGTTCAGTTTTTGCTTTCACCTTTGTCTTTCTGCAACCAAACAGACCCCCTATCACTTTCTCTTTCATCAAATTACAACATTTCTAATTTAATTCATGTTCCAAATTCCTATTTATTTACTTATCATCTTAATTAATGATGCGGGGACTAATGGGAAGTAGAGGAAAAGTAATTGAAAGACTGAGAATTTATTTAAAAATTATATTTATGTATAATTAAAAAAAAAGATGAAGAGAAAGTTTGATTTCTTCAAGATTTAGGAAAGAGGGGATAGTATCTACTAAAAAAGTTGTGTCGTACTGTTAGAATCCACTAATCAGCTCATAATTAGGGCATGATTATTATGTAATAGGTTACTCCATCTGTTTAAAAAGAAAAAAAGAAAAAGAATATGTTTAGCTTCAAAAGCTTAGTTTGTTGGGAAATGTAAAGTGTTGCCACAAAAAGCTGCATACCTTCCTTTCTGTTGGGGCTGCTATTGTTATGAAACATTGCTAGGGTTTTGGGGTGTTGTGCTTTATTCAATTTATTTCGGAAACTGGACAACTGATATATATGGGCACTCACAATATTCTATATACATCTCTAATATTAAATGACGATTTCACCCTATTCCACCTTTTTTTTTTTTTTTTTTTTTTAAGTAGCTTTGCTAGATAGGGATAATTTTAAAGATTTGGGGGTAGTAGTATATTAAGGGAACAATTTCATGTTCCAATTTTGTGCGTCCAATTTTCTATTAAAAGAGAAACACAAATTTGCAACATGAAATTTGGACCCAGTGGAATTACACCATAGCTAAGTCATTTTTGCTTATTATTAATATTCATATTTATATATATATTGTATATCACTAAAAAAGACAATTTATAAGAACACTCTAGGTTACAAAACTTTCATGGAATAATACCATCTTAATTGGGTAGAAAATAAAATGTGAGAGTGATTAATTAAAAAAAATAAGGGGCCGGGTCATGTATTGTATTCTCTTTCTTCCTTAATTTGACTAATTGAAATGCTACTTTTTGGCACCGCATTTAATAATCAGAAAACTACACAAGGAGCAACCAAAGGTGCAGATCAGGCAGAATGTAAAGCAGATGGATGGGTACAGTTCGACGATGCAGCAGAAATATTATTGCAGCAGAGGAGGAATGCCACGTGGCAGATGATGCATTTGTCTTGTTCTCCTTCCTCCTCATCCCCACCCCCACCTCCCACCAACCTAATTATAAACTCACCCGCCTCCAATAATAATATTAATCCTATTCCTCCGCCTCCAATAATATCCCATGACGTCACCACTTGCACCACCACTATTCCATCATCCCTCATCTCTACTATGCAAAAACAACCCCTTGATGCTCATTTCATCAACATCTTCAATTTGGAACCCTACAATACTAATCATCACGATTCGGCCGGTGACGACGACGACGACGACGAGGCGCAAACGCTCCAGTTGTTCCCACTTCAGAGCGGTCAAGGCCTAAACGACGAGGACGAATGTGGGTCCATGAGCAGTGGTGCTAGTGGTCATGTTATGACTACTCCTTATCAATTTTTTGAATTCCTTCCAATAAAGAATTGAAAATTGGGAGCGCCTCAATTTTCAATTGGCTATCAATGTAATGAAATGATATGTGAGATTTTGGAAAACTAGGAGTCTTGGTAATGAAAAGAAAAGAAACGAAAGAAAGGGATTTTGCCTTAAAATGCAATTGTACTATGATTTGGTAAGTCAATGAAGTGCTTAGGTTTATGGGAAATGAGGCACGCAGGATATATATATACATACATATATATATAGGATCTGTGTTGAAAAGACTAGACATTTTGTGGTTTGAGAGAGGGATGAGTCATGTCCTACTGAGAGAGTCTATATATAGTATAGGCTTCTTATGATCTCCGCTGGTCAAATTGATAGGATATGACCAGAAATATTGGTTTTTATACTAGTAAGCATCTATTTAATATATCATATAGTAGTAATTGTTAATTGTTATTTACTGTTTTTTTAAATGACTACATTCGTTATATTCTATGGTCTATTAAATTTCAATTTTAAGGTTGTACTTAACAAAATTATAAATACTACTACAAAATTTTCGGTCCAATATTTATGCCTTTCTCTTGTAGAAAATATATGTGTTCATATACATAATTAATGCTAAAGAGTTTAAAAATAGACAGGTAAATGATATTGCTAGAGTTTGTATTTAATTTTGACTGAAGTGTTGTTAATTGATGTGTAAATCTATTGTTAAAAGATGGGAAAATTGCCTTTTTGGTCCATTATATTGTTCACTTTCCAATTTAGGACTAAGATATTGTCCACTATCAAAATAAATACACAAAGTTGGCAAAATCATCAAAAAAGGTACAAAACTATCCCAATTGGGCTTTATTGCTGACGTGTCGTGATTCAATAATTTCTTATCATTTTTCTTTATTTTTAAACATTAATTGAACAAAAAAAC
Organism: Phtheirospermum japonicum; assembly: GCA_014905375.1. NCBI lineage: Eukaryota > Viridiplantae > Streptophyta > Magnoliopsida > Lamiales > Orobanchaceae > Phtheirospermum > Phtheirospermum japonicum. The sequence goes on along the minus strand of BMAC01000122.1, from coordinate 726,076 downwards.
TTGAGAAAGAAATCAATTTTGATCCATTATGTTGGCCACATTCCAAAAAACGTACGTGACATTGACCATCATCAAATCAAATCTGTTAAGTTGGTCAATTTATCAAAAATGGTCCCAAAATATTTTTTATTTTTTAAATAAAAAATATATATGTTTAATATATATTAGATATGTAAATTAATTTATAAATAATTATATTATATTTATAAATATAGATTATATTTATGAATAATGATATTATAATTACATAATATTATAATAAATATTATATATATAATTATTCATAAATAATTATAAATACATATTATTAAAA
>BMAC01000122.1:711828-724012 GCA_014905375.1 Phtheirospermum japonicum | reverse complement strand
TAATTTATAAGTTATATTTATAAATAATTATATTATATTTATAAATGTAGATTATATTTATGAATAATGAATATTATAAATGCATAATATTATAATAAATATTATATATATAATTTATATTTTTATATTTATTTCTAATTTTATTAATTTCTTATTAATTAAAATCTTACTAATAAGAATTATATATTTGTAACAATTATATATCATTATTTGTATATAACATATATTTATTATTAATAATATATTCTAAATATAAATATAGATGAATTATGTTTTGTAATACTATAGTTATATTTTGTGATACTTTAACAACACTTTGTAATACTTACAATAAAAATATATAGACGTATTAAATAAATAAATAAATATATATATATACGAATTATGTTTTGTAATACTATAATTATATTTTTTGATACTTTAACAACACTTTGTAATACTTAAAATAAAAATATATAGACGTAAAAAAATTAAATATAAATATTGACGAACTATGTTTTGTAATACTATAGTTATATTTTGTGATACTTTAACAACACTTCGTAATACTTCGATTAATCATCAACAACCCCTCTACGTATCATTCCACATCAGTTTAGCCAAACTTTCCAAAGCATATAACATTCAAAAAGATCATAAAAAAGCACCACAATAAGAACAAAGCCTTTATAATTTATACCAATATCCAAGGTCAATTACATGAACAATATCACACCCTTTTTTCTAGAACAATGTGGTTCAAATAAAATTGAAATTTAAAATAGGCAAACTTGATATTCAATTTTCCCAATGAACCACATTATATGACTGTCTTCATGGATTGTTTTCGTACTACTCTACTAACACAAACCCAATTAAGATATTATCACGCGTGTGATAATCCTGTGTGATTCATGATAATTATAAACTTTACCGTTTCCAATTTCTGCTTAGCCATAGACATGAGATCAAAACCCCACTTCATATTTTAATCCCGTCAAACCCAATATTTCCAAGATATTGTTTTATGTTTGGAGTTTCAATACTGGACCCAATCCCAATTAGTTGAACAGTGCAGAATTAAACAATTCGCCGCTCGTCTCTCAGCCACCTTCGAAGAACCCAATCCCAATTAGTTGAGACCAATGCCGGAAAACCATGGCCACCACACTTATCATCGAAAACCACTGAACCCAAAAACACGGTCAGTTGCAAAACCTAAATACCAAAAGCCCCAATCGGAATCAAGTTCCTACAACGTCCTGATACAACCCGACTCATCACCTCCTTACGCTATTCCCCGTGTAATCATGAGGAAGGAGAGTGATAGATCTACATCTACTACGTCTGCGAGAAGAGTAGAGAAAGAAATTGCCGTCCAACTTTTTATTTTTTCTTAATAATATTGTGGGTTTGAGCGGGTTGGTCGGATCAAATAGGTGGGTATGGTAAAAAGTGATCTCATACTGTCACCCAAGTATTTGCCTTATTTAAAATTTCGTATAATTTCATTGGAATACGTAGAATTCTCTAAACTCAATTCAACTTTGAGGCTGACTTGGGTTCTACCTCATTTTAGGCTAGACTTCAAGTCCTTTGGTTTCTTGTTTATGTTACCTATTTTGCAGTGGCGGAGCTGAAGCCATGTTAGGGGCCTTAGGGTCACGTCATCTCCAAAAAATTTAAAGAAACTTATTATTTCTTTAGTCTTATTTTTCATGTTGCGATTTAAAAACTTTTTTACTTTATTCTATCTGTCATATTTATATTTTTAAAAGAAAATTGATGTCACTTTTTTCCTTTCTCACACATCTACTTTTATTATTTCACACTTTTAATTATTTTAAACAAAATTTACATTGTCAAAAGAGAATTAATATCAACTTTTTACTTTGTCAAACTCGTATTTATATTATTTTACACTTTCAGTTATTCTAAACAAAAGTATATTATTGTTATTTGATCTCTATTATTATAACACCAATCATTTTTCTCAATTTTCGTAAAATGATCAATTGCGACAAATATAATGAGACGGATGAATAAAATATCTTCTTCTTCTTCTTTTAATAAAATAATAATTGGCCTCACCAATCTCATATTTAACAAAAGGTGCAATGATCATTTCACCAATCTTTCTTAACTTCTGTAAAATGGTCAATTATAACAAATAAAATGGCACGTATGAGTAATTTTTTTATAGAATGGGATGTATGATTTTTTTTTTAAATTTACTAAAATAATAAATGGCCTCACTAATCTTATGTTCTTAGCAGTTGGAGTGGTTAGCAACTCCTCATATTTAACAAGAGGTGCAATGATCAATTTGCCCTTTTCTTTTTTCTTCCTCTTTTTTCTCCCCTCCATTCCCCACCCCCCGTTTTTAGCAATAGCAGGTGCTCAAGCCCGTCAAGTCCATATTGCAGCGCTAGATGAAATATTTCCTTTCCTAGCATTATTTACTCTTAGATGTGTAAAATGTCTTGAGACTAGGGATGGCAATGGGCCGGGTCGGGCCGGGTACTAYAGGACCCGGATCCGCCCCGTCCATCCCGCGGGTCGGGTCGGGTCGCCCCGCCACGGGTCACGGGCGGGCGGGGCGACCCGTTATATTTATTTTTTATTATTTTTATTAAATTTAAAATTAATTTGATATATAATAACACATTTATTATTATAAAAATTAAATGTAAGATGAAAAATTAATTAAAAACAATACTAAATTTAAAATTTTTTAATAATTCATATAAAAAAATATTTAAACATATATAAAATATTAAATAAAATGTACAGCGGGTCGGGCGGGCGGGGTACCCACGGGGCGAAGAAGGTACCCGGACCCGCCCCGCCCCGCCACGGGTCACGGGGCGGGCCGCCCCAAATGGCACGGGTCGGGCGGGGCGGGGCGGGATTGCCATCCCTGCTTGAGACCAGTAATATTTAAGAAACTTTCTCTCTATGTATGTAGTTTATTGCAAATATTAGTAAATTGACTTGTTAAATATTGACTATTTTCTATAATTATTATTTTTTGCTGATATTGGAGATCCCAATCTCCTATAGTAATGAAAAGTTTTAACTTGTTTTCTCAATTTCATTGATATTCCCAAATAATATTCAACTTTCATAAACTTTCATTACCTAACAAGTAGCCTCACTTAAAAAACTGAGTGTAAAGTTAATTCACTTTTAAAAAAATTATACAAGTTAGTAATCCCATCTCGCTAGCTACAGTGGATCAATTGAAGCAAAATTTTGAGTTGCCATCTTTTATTAGGGATGATAATAAATTCGATTAAAATAGGGATCCGTTCGTCTCCCAAACGAGGATGAGAATTATCCGTTTTAAGCGGGAATGAGAATAGGGAGAGGTATGAAATTACGAGTATTTGCGGGGACGAATACGGGGATGGGATAATGTCCCCACCGCCGGGTACCCGTCCTCGTATGAGATACGCATATATTATTACTTAAATATTTATTTTTATATATTTTGAACTATTTTAAACGTAATAAACTAAATATTTATCATGTTATTTGAATTTTCTTATATTTTCTTTTTTCTTATATTTAAGTATACCTAAAAATCAAGCTATGTGATTTTTCTTTTAAAGTAATTATATGTGGGCGGTACAAGCGGGCACGACCAGATATACGAGCGAGGGCGGGTAATTGGGTCTTGCAGCGGGGGCAACTAATATACGTACGGGGGCGGGAATAGAGATACCCGCTTAGTTTGAAACGGGGACAAAGCGGAGATGAAAATAACTTTTTCAAGCAAGGACGGGAGTGGGGGTAGGCGTACCCGCCCCCATCCGCCCTATTGTCATACCTATCTTTTAATAAGCGGTCTCTAAAACTAGAAATCTGGATGCACCCCTACTTAATTGATGGAGCATTTTTTATAATCTAATTTTATACTCATTACGTTTCTAATTCATTGACATTTTGAACATTTTCATAGTTTTCTAATTAAATTAGGATTGTGATAGATATAAAATAAACAGAAAATGTGATAAATATATATATTTTAATATTTCTTGTTTACTCAATTTTTTATTCTCTTATCTCAAGTTAGAACTTCATTTATTAACATTGGATTTATCGACTGAATTTACATATACATTTGATTTATTCTCTCTCTATAAGGGATTAATTACATTGCCAGAGAGGAGGGACCTGGCTTTGCTCAAGTCAAATATGACAAATTTGTATTTGTCCTTTTCAATTATTAATTATTTGCCCAATTACATGTGGTAATTTAGTCCTTTACTGTCACAATGGTTGAGCTTGAGTCCCGTAAATACAAATAACTATCACATTACTACGATTCTGATTTAGTGGACCGTGATTCAAAAATCAAAATTGTTAATACGTGTGAAATTAGAAGTTGGTTATAAGTGTATTATTAATTATTTATTACTGCATTATTTTTTATATGATCTCTCTAGTTAAACAACCTACTTTCTTTATATGAATGAATTTGCTAAATAACAATTCAATTAGTTATGATTGTATTTATTAGTTGATTATTACAAGAAAATAGATATTGAATTGATACTATAAATATATGAATTGTTTTAATTGATCACAAGCAAGTTTTGTTGATTGTACGTAGATTTGCTGTTTTAGTAACTAACTTTATTTATTAACTAATTGAACTAATAACCCAAATTTATTGGGATTGTGTTAGCTTGATTTTATTGTGTTTTAGGATGATTGATAATAGCATCTCCAATGGGATAGCAATTAGAGTAAATTTTTTGCCACATAAACTCAAAAATCTTATGTGGCAAGAAAAAATGTAGACAATGTCTAGCACACCGTCTACTTATAGATGGTGTGCTACACATTGTCTATTTAACAATTTAACTTATTTATTTAACCATTAATATTAATTAATTTATTTATCTCTTCCCTCCACCAATAGTAGTTAAATATTTTACACAATTCACATTTACCATTGGAGAAGATTTCTACATAATAATATTGTACTTGCCATGTCATTAGGAATTTACATTGTCCCATTGGAGATGCTCTAAAGACCTCTTCATTAAAAGGACATTGGGAAAGAAGATATATTTATTGAAAGAACATTCAATAAAGTTAGTTTGCAAAGGACAACTCAATCGTGCTAAGTTAAAGTAAAGATATTTGAAGATATTTTCTTTACAAGCACCAAATCTCTTGGCCTACGATTGTTCAAGTTAGGTAAAGATCATTGGAGACTTTCTCATTAGCCCTCCTGGCCTGTGATCATTTTGTTAAGTAAAGATATTTGGAGATTCTTTTCTTGAAAAGACATCACTTTTTAGAGAGAAAATATAGGGAGAGTTTGATTGCCTTTGTATTATATTTTGTTTGAGTCTCTCTGACGAGCAATTTACGACGAGTTTGATTCATCCAATGAAGACATTGTTGAATAACAACTCGCACAATTTTTCTATAGCCGACGAGATGTCGTGATCAACACTTAAAGGGAGTTCAATGTGTTTGACATAGCAGTGAAGGAGTTCATCGGTGAGCAATAAGAGGGAGTCCAAGGTTCTCATCAAGACGATGTGAGATTGTCGAACAAGTAGTTGAGATATGTGATACAATATTATTTTACTTAGGAGAGAGTCCTTGATTCAACTCGTTTGCTCTCAAACATTTTTACTTAACAAAAATGATCTTTCCTCTCTTTCCTTACAAACACTATACACTTAGGAGCAAACACTATATTTCATTGAAATAAGTTCGAGAGGAAAGAAGGAATATTTTCACGTAAAAGTTTATATTTGCAAGTCATTTAATTTAGGAAAAAAAATTCTTTGCCACCTGTACTTGTAGCGTTTTTATGGTTTGCAACCTAATATTTGTTTGTTGTTATTAACAACCCAAAGTATGCGGGTTTTGCTATTTGCAACCTTCAGGCTATTTTTCATTCAAAAAATGGTTGAATCGACATAAACCTCATGCCTCATCACCAATTATTATATTGGACAATGTTTTCATGTTTTTAGAATGAGACATGAGGTTTACGTGCTTCGATTCAACTATTTTTTGAATGAAAAATAGCCTGAAAGTTGCAAAGAGCAAAACCCGCATACTTTGGGTTGTTAATAACAACAACAAAAAAAGGTTGCATACCATAAAAACGCTACAAGTACAGGTGGCAAATAGTTTTTTCCCTTTAATTTACATTGATCAGTCTCAATTGTTTGAACAATAACACATGTGCACTGTTTCACTACAAAAAAATTCGAGAATACCGGCGTTACCGATGGAAATGGTTTGTCGGTGAAACCATCGTCAATAAAAAATTATCAATGGATATTTTTTTTTCCGTCGCTATTACCGACGGATCTTAATAAATTAAAAAAAAATACCGACTGACTTTTTTTCGTCGGTAATTAATTTTATTAAAAAAATAAAATTAAAAATTACCGACGGAATTGTAGTCTGTCGGTAAATTAAATTAAGAAAAAATATTTGTTATGGGGTGTGCTAGCCCACCCCCAAGCCCAACACCCATTAATCACAAATAAATCCTAACATATGTCATTGGAGAGATTCGAACATGCAACCTCATTTTTACAAGCCTAGCCGGCTAGGTTTACTCAATTTCTTGTAAGTATTTGACATTATAATATATATACATATATATGTTATATATATAATAAATATTATATATTATATTATATTAGAATTACAAATATATACATATATATATTATATACATATATGTTATATATATATATTAAATAATAATATATATTAATAAAATATATAAAAAATAATAAATTTTACATAAATTATATATGTATACTATATTATAAATTATTTATAATTACATTATAATATATATCATATATATATATATATATATATGTGTGTGTGTGTGTGTGTGTATAATTATATAAATATAAATATATATATATATATATATATTATAATTATATATGTGTATATATATATATTAAATAATAACTAGTATTTAATAATATATAAATTACTAAATAATAATATATATTAATAAAAAATCATAAATAATAAATTAAATAAATACAAATTAAAAATTTTAATTTACCGACGGAGTTATTTTCGTCGGTAATTAAAAAATAAAAAGTGGGGTTACCGGCGAAAGTTCGTCGGTAATAAATAAAATTATAAAAAATAAATTAAATTAATTAAATAAATATTATATAAATAAACTTACAGACGGCCATTTCCGTCGGTATTCCGTTGGTAAATAAAAAAATTAAAAATTACCGTCGGACAAATCTACCGACGGGCTACGTTCGTCAACACGCCGCGGTAAATTTGGTTTTCGGTAATGCCGGACTTTTACCAACGGATGCTACCCGTCGGTAAATTCCGTCGGTGTTTTCGCGTTCTGTTCTTTTGTAGTGTTTGAGGTTACAGTCACTTTATTATTGTTTGTATAGTACACACGAGCACACATTCTAATCATACAAAAATATACTATAAAAATATTTCAAGTCTGTGAATTTTTCTTTAGAACCAGATAGGGCTCCATTACGGAGCCCTATATAACACATGACATTTATCTCACCGTGCATTTATAAAAAAAGAAAAAAAAATTAAAAAGAAAAAAATGATTAAGGGCTCAATGAATGCCATGTCATTTATATGGCTCAATAATGGAGCCCTATCTGGTTTTATAAAAGAACCGCAAATCGGTAAATCGGTTGTGTAAAAGTATGAATTCCTAATTATGAAGATGTATATACTTGTTTTGATATTAATAAGATTTTTGGTTAATCTTCAAATATGAAACCCTAATTATGAAGATGTATACACTATTTAAAGCCAATTGTATCATACAAGGTAAGATAAACGTATTAATTGTTTTTGATTATACATTTTAGATATCCCGTCAATTAATATTCAATTCCAATTCTCATATTTACCTTATATGAGTGACTGTCATTTAATATTTAAAATATAAAAAAATATATAGTTGTGCGGGGGAGGAAGGTTATGAAAGCCATGTCGTAGCTTCAACGGCTGGGTTCAATTCCAATTCTTTTTTAGTTCTTTTTTTTTTTTTTTCTAAACCACCCGAGGTGGGTTCAGCTGGCTAACCCCAATTTATTAAGCAAGCAAAAGATAAAAACAAGTTTGAAATATAAAAGGAACAAAACAATGAATGACAACACTCTTATTAGGCCGAACTAACGAATCATCCGTTAGGTCAAAATTTCATATCAGTACATTATAGTGCAAAAATTAATATATTATAATAAAAAATCAATACATCGTAGTACAAATACATCACTGTACAAAAACCAATTGATCATAGCACGGGTAAGAAATTTATGAAAAACTAATATTTTACCGTACAAAAACCAATACATCACATTACAAAAAACTAATACATTATATTATAGGGTCAGATGGCCTAACGGGTCACGACCCGTTAATCTGGTCTAACACCAAGTATTTCCCAACAAGGATTACAGTTAGGGAGTAAGATATCTATTTGGAGAATAAAGTAAAGTAATTTTGTTTCCAAATATACATAAATTAGAATAAATTGGAGCCAATTATTACAAATTATTTGATTTCTTTTTGTAATGATCTAAGTTAAAATTGTAATGAAGAAAAAAAATGATAATACGATAATTGATAAAAAATAATAATAATAATAAAATACAGATTGAGACGAATTTACTTGTTACGCCCCATATGAGGGGCATCTTTTTATGGGTGTAAATGTGAAATATGAACGACTCCAAAAGTTGGTATTATTAAATAAATAATATTATTTTAATTCAAAATTGATAAAATATAACAATTTGAAAAGAAATTGAAATTTTGGGTCACGCCACTAATAGGCGCGTCCCGTCCAACATCGGTTATTCGGGAACCGATATCAATATATCGGGATGCCACTGACAGGCGCGTCCCACCCAACATTGATTATTTAGGAATCGATATCAATATATGTCGGACCTCTTTATAAAAATAAAAAATCGGACTCAATTGAAAAACAAAACTTGTGGGGAGCTCACTTTCCATGTTCCCTTAAATTGTTTATTTTAAAATCAATATGATGCCTTTTATTTAAAAAAAAAAAAAAGAGAAAAGAAATTAGTATAATCATAAGCCGATAAAAAAACGTTCTAATCACTGGAATAAAATAATACAATTTTTAAAAACCCAGCGATTTTATAAGGTTTTTAATATAATCTAAAAAGGGAAAATGAAATTTTTCGTCTTTCAAGTTGGCCTAGTTTGATATTTCGTCCTTTTTTTTTTTTTTTTTTTGCCTGTTTTCAATTTCATCAGTTTTCTTTAGAAAAATATGCAATTTCATCCGATTGTCGCCGGACGAACTCAATTTCATCGAAATTTGCTGATTAGGCGCTGACTTGGGTGAAATTCGTCCACGTGGAAATTCATCATCTTCCCCACAATTTCAAACTTATTCAATGCTAGAAAAAGAAAATATAAATGGATAAATGATTAAATTAAATTAAATAAAAAATAAAAATAAAATCGAGGAGTACTTATATATGGCAAAATGCGGCGGCGAATCCGTGAGAGTACTCACAATCGTGGACGTGATGATCTTATTCTTAATCGTGACGTCGTCCCCGTCATTCTGCACTGTGAAAGCGTAATTGGATTTGCCGTCGTCAGTGACCAGCGTATTCACCCCCCCATTGTTCGATCTCAAATTGGGAATCGATTTATAAACTGGGCCCATGATACTCCAGCAGATTCTGCTTCCCTTTGGCGGTCAGATTCTTATATCTAGGCAAAAACCCGTTCATCGCCGTGTCACCGGGGCAAAGAATCGTCAATCCACTCCAGACATTGTCGTCGAACGTCTGCTGAGCCAGCTTATTAGCCGACAGCATATCGGCGAAGACCTTGTATCCGTGGCCCGCCGACATGGCCGCCGTGAGATGCACCTGGACCGGTGTCGGCGCCGGCGCCTCCGCCTCCGGTGAGAGCAGAACTTTCGAGATCTGGATGACGGAGATGTTGTGCGGGTTTTGGAAGAAATTTATTTCTCCTCCTCCTCGATTTTATTTTTATTTTTTATTTAATTTAATTTAATCATTTATCCATTTATATTTTCTTTTTTTAGCATTGAATCAGTTTGAATGATGAATTTTCACGTGGCCGAATTCCCCCAAGTCAGCGCCTAATCAGCAAAAGTGAGAGACTAATCAGCAAATTCTGATGAAATTGAGTTCGTCCAGCGATAATCGGATGAAATTGCAAAATTTTTTAAAGAAAACGGATGAAATTGAAAACAGGCCAAAAAAAGGACGAAATGTCAAATTAGGCCAACTTGAAGGACGAAAAATTTCATTTTCCCTAATCTAAAATTAGTTCAGTATTAGATTTATCCAACGGTAGAATATTCGTTTGTGACGATTACAAAAAACCTGCTTACTTTTTTTTTTGGAAAGAACATTGCGTGTGTTTTTTTTCTTCGTACACTTCATCTATTAATTAAGCATCTTAGTTTAGTATTTATTTATTTAGTTTGCAAATAAATGGATGAAGTATTCATACTGCTAGATACACGAGCTATGCCAATATTTGACCATGACACTAAAGTCAATTTTATTTTATTCAGATTATGGTGTTAATTGGTTAATTTATGCAATAGTTGAAAACTAGTCCTAGCCATATGAAGTGCATAAAAACGTTAGAAGTAATGAGCCCAGGACGCCACTGACATTGGCGTCCCGCCTTCTACAAGTCTCTTTTTTCAATTGAGCCCCGATTTTTTTTTTAAATAAAAAAAGTCCGGGATATATTGACATCGATTCCCGAATAACCAATGTTGGGCGGGACGCGCCTGTCAGTGGCGTCCCGATATATTGACATCGGTTCCCGAATAACCGATGTTGGGCGGGAAGCGCCTGTCAGTGGCGTCCCGACCCAAAATTTCAATTTTTTAAATTTTTATATTTTATCAATTTTAAATTAAAATAGTATTATTTATTTAATAATACCCCAAAAGTTTGTAAAGAGTTACACAATTATATACCTTCAGCCTGGCCAACCCAGTTAAATTATGGGAGTTTGTTGGAATTTTTTTTTAATTAATTATATTGGTTATATTTAAAAAATGATACACAATATTGATCATATCAAACAACGTCAGTTAAGTTGACCAATTCATCGATAAAGGTAAAAAAAAAAAAAAAGAAATTCGATCGGACTTTTTTGCCAACATGACGTGATTCAATACTTTCTTATCATTTTTATTTAATCTTAAACATTAAATTGAAGAATAAGCTTGGGAAAAATTAATTTGGTCCATTATATTAAACACATTTCAGAAAAAAGTACGTGACATTAATATTTATTCTATAATTTTGTAAAATTTATTTTGTATTTTTACCTTTTATCACTTAATTTTAATTTGTAATTAAAATCTTACTAATTTGATTAAAGGAAAAATAAAGAAAAAAGGAAAAAAAAAATGGAGGGAAAAATAGGTTTTCGCTTCAAATTAATGTTTAAATTACATAAAAATGATAATAAAATATAGAACCACACAACATCAGAAAAAAGTTTCGATCAAGCTTTTTTTGAACTAGTTTTGATGAATTAGCCAACTTAGCAGGCGCTGTTTGACGATGACCAATGTCACGTACCTTTTATGAAATGTGGTCAATATAATGGACCAAAATAATTTTTTTCCCAGGTTTATATCAACAATTGAATGTTTAAAATTAAAGAAAAATAATTAGAAAGTATTAAACCACGCAACGTTAGCAAGATCATTTTTGATGAATTGGTCAACTTAGCAAACGTTATTTAAATAACATTTAAGAAAGTTCTCAGTGTCTTATGCTCTCTCTCTCTTTTTACACTCCAATATAGTTCCCCCTTTTTCCTTTTTTTGTTTTCTACAATAAATTATTGGAAAAGTTTACGGTGTCTTCAAAGCACTATACCCACACCCCCTCTCTCTTGCGAATACTCTTCCGTCTTTTTCCATTTTCTTCTACTAAGAAAAGAAGGACATAAGACTTCTACTAAAAAAAAAAAAAAAAAAAACATGAATTCTACTCTGAATAGACACATAGGGACTTCAAATTTTTTCCTAACTTAAAAGTTGATAGCTACAACTTACTGCGAATTTTTTCATGAAATAGGAGAGAAAAGAAAGACATAAGACTTCAAATTTTTTTTGGATGCAACGCGATAGATGAGAGAGAGTTTA
>BMAC01000122.1:667919-711803 GCA_014905375.1 Phtheirospermum japonicum | reverse complement strand
TATCTTACCTAATTTAATTTTTTTTAATTATATTTTTCCTTATTCAATACTTTGCTTTGATTCCCCTAATATAAAAATAGAAATAAATCATATATAATAAGTAGATAAGATCTAAATTAGTTATTTTAATTGAAATAAAAAATACATATGAAATAACTTTAATTAAAAAAACTTTATTATGAAAATAATTAAATAAATTTTATTGATAATATAATTTAAAATAATTTTATTCTTGTAGTTTCAAATATTCTATATAGGTAAAATATGAGTTATTTACAATAATCTAAATATGTAACTAAATATTAGTAATTTATTCAATCTAAACATAAAAATATTAAAGTATACACTGATAATAAATAAACATTGATTAGACACCAGTATAATGCGACACGGGTTGAAAGTATGATAATTTTTGAATATCTAAAAGTATGTAACTAATAATTAATAACGAATTTATCCTAAATATTAATATATAAAATAATTTAATAATAATTATTATAAAAATAGATATTAGACACGGGTTTAGAATGTGACGCCTTTTGAATTCTCGCAAGTATGTAACTAAGATTTAATGAATTTAATTTAAACATGAAATAAAAAATATTTAATATTTATAATAATTGATAAATAGATTAGACATATACTAGGGGTTGGGAATAATTATTTTTATTTGTTATTTTAGATTTAAAATCCATTAATTATCACAATATTTTTTATATTTATCTTTTGATAAGTTTCGTGTAATACACGTGTGTTAAACAAATATATATTAATTCAAAACCCGCCAAATTTATGTGTTTTATTCGTACATTTCGTTTGGATAATAAGAAATCTTGGTGCTTCGTTTACTTATATGTCATTCGAGCCTAATATATACCTAATTTAATATTTTTATTTTACTATATCTTGCCTAATTTAATATTTTTCTATTATATTTAGCCTAACTTAATAGTTTTGTTTTATTATATTTTGTCTAATTCAATAGTTTTCTTTTATACTCCTAATATAAAAATATAAATAAGTCATATATAATTAGTAGAAATAAATCAAGATTAATTATTTTAATTAAAAGACAAATTAAATATGAAGTAAATTTAATTACAAAAAAAAAACTTATATATGAAAATAATTAATAAATTGTATTTATAATAAAAGTTGAAATAATTTAATTTTAAAATTTTAAATATTCTGTATAGGTAAATTATGGTATATTTGCAATAATTGGAGTATGTAAAAAAATATTAGTAATGATCTCAATCTAAATATAAGAAAATAAAATTATATAATAATTAATTAATATTTATTACACAATGACACAATGCGAGGAGGCTTGATGGTATGACACATTTTGAATTTTTCAAAATATGTAACTCTAATTACTAACAAAATTAGTTTAAATATAAAAAGAGTTAATAATAATTAATTAATATAAATTAGATACGGGTTGAAAATGTGACATCTTTTGAATTTTTATTAGTGTGCAAATATAATTATTAATGAATTTAATCTGAACATTAAAATAAATATTAATCAATAATTATAATAATTAATAAATTGAACAAGGCACGGGTTGAGATACACATCCTTTCAATTTATTATTTTAAATTTAAAATTTTATAATTTTCAAAAATATTTTTTATATTTAGTTTTTTATAAATTTCGTGTAATACACGTGTGTTAAACTAGTTATACTATAAATAAGAAGCCTCACCAAAAAACCATCTCAATAGATTTTTTTTTAATAATAATAATTGATATGCGAACAAATAGAAATTGGTTATTGCGACAGAGATTTGGGTAGTATACTCGCGGGGGTGAGGACAGACATATTCGATTTTGAACTGAGGGCGGAACAAGGGTGGGGGTAAGTTTTCAACCGGGAGTGGGGCGGAGGTAGGGGTACCTGCCTCGCTCACCCCAGTGCCATCCCTATTTGAGAACCTAATTAATATTATCATGAGTAATTATATGGTCAGACACATACTGTACGAAATTGATCGTAGATTTCCTTAAAGAGTGTGGCATGTGTTATTTAGTAAATATTTAATTTTATTTGAAAATAATATAAAATATTCTAATATGCCCTTTGTGTTATAAATTTTAATTATAATTATGATTATATACGTACTAAATTAAAATATTAAAAATAAATAATTAATTAAGAAATAAGTCAATTAATTTTTGTAATCACAACACTACTTCAATAGATATATTATTTATGTAAACCCCTCAAAATTTAATGTTTACAACTTTTAACTCCACCACCACCACCACTCTCGTTGATGACTGTCTGGCCAGCAGCGACTGATAGGCGAAGTTTTTTTTTTTAAATCAATTTCTTTACCAAATCACATGTGTCATTGAGAATGAATATTTTACTACGAAATAAATTTTTTTTATTACTTGTACTAAGTAAGATTTTGGTTTTCCTATTAAAAAAATCAAATAACTAGCAATAGATTTTTTTATTTTTCGTATTACATAATAAATATATAACAACAACTTTGCAATTAAGTAATAATTTTTTTATTATGATTATTGGTATTACTATAAATCTTCTCGTGCATTGTACAAATGTATATTAAAAAAAATACTTTTAATAGTTATAATGTATCAAAATATGGAAAATTATTTTTTTGATCCATTATATTGTTTACTTTCCAATTTAGGATCAAGATATTGTCCACTATAAAAACACATACACGAAATTGCCAAAATCATCAAAAAAAGGTACAAAATTATCCCGATCGAGCTTTTTTGCTGACGTGGCGTGACTCAATAATTTCTTATCATTTTTCTTTATTTTTAAACATTAATTGAACAAAAAAAATCTAAGAGAAAAAAAAATCAATTTTAGTCCATTATATTGGTCAAATTCCAGAAAAGGTACGTGACATTGACCATCATCAAACCATACCTGCTAAGTTGGCCAATTTATCAAAAATGATCCAAAAAAGCTTGATCGGGGCATTTTTCTGACGTTGCCTTAGTTTATATTTTCTTATCATTTTTATTAATTTTAAACATTAAATTGACGACAAAACCCTATTTGTCCTTCATTTTTCAATTGAATCAAATTAATATGTTTTATTAAATAAAAAATAAAAAAAATCAGCGATAAATAAAAATATAAAGTAGATCTTACAAAATTATAAAATAAATATAAAAAATCTATAATTTTTTATTATTAGTAAGATTTTTATTAATAAAAAATTTATAAAATTAGAAAAAATATAAAAATAAAAATTGAATTTTAAAAAATTATTTAAAATATATATATTTATGTAAATCTAATTTTATTCATATAAAATTATATGTATGTTTTATAATTTTTTATAATATATCTTATGGTTTTATATCTATATCTAAGCGTATTAGCTAATTCTTTTTATTAATAATTATTTTCTAGTATAAATTTCTATAATTATTTTATAATTTTTTAATATTTATTTATATTTTTATATTTATCTCATACTTTTAATTATTTTTTATTGATTCAAATTTTATTGATTAGATTAAAAAAAAATAAAAGAAAAACAAAAAAGAAAAGGGTGGGCAAAACATATTTGTAATGTTTATAATTATAGAAAAAATGATAAGAAAATATAGCACCACGCTACGTCAGCAAAAATCTCGACCAAACCTTTTTTGGATCATTTTTGATGAATTGGCCAATTTAGCAGATGTGGTTTGATGATGGACAATGTCACGTACCTTTTCTGGAATGTGACCAATATAATGGACCAAAATTGATTTCTTTCTCATGTTTTTTTGTTTAATTAATGTTTAAAAATAAAGAAAAATGATAAAAAATTATTGAATCACGCCACGTCAACAAAAAAGCCCGATTGGGATAATTTTGTATATTTTTTGATGATTCTGCTAATTTCGTGTATGTGTTTTGATAGTGGACAATATTTTGGTCCTAAATTAGAAAGTGGACAACATAATGGACAAAAAAAATAAAATAATTTTTCCTATCAAAATATGATTAAAATAATAGAAGACTTAAATATAAGTACAATAAAAATACAAACTATACAAAAATATAATTTTATGATAAATGATAAAAACTAATTAATTTCTCAAAAATAAATTGCATAATCCTATAAAATTTAAACGAAATGTATTCATGTAATTCATACACTTGTATAGTTCACTATATAACATATATTTTTAATGTCCCTTTTCTCTTCATAAATTTTACGTGCAGATAGTAATATGTGAACTAAAAAAAAAAATGATATAATTACATAAAAGTACCAAATTATTTATTAAGTCTGAAATTATATAATATTCTATTTAGTTAGATAATTATTTACTAAATAAGTCAAAAAGAAACTATTACATAGCATGTCCATAAAAATAATTAAATATACATATAATATAATAATACAAATTCAAAAATAAAAATTATCCCAAATGAGCTAATAAATAATTCTTAAAAATAAAAGAAAAATTAAAATTATCTTCGTTGGGCATCTCATAAGTGAACCAAATATTTGAATTTTTCTCATTCAAATAAGGATAATTTTTCTATCCCACATAATATATATTGTGTGGGATAATATATATTTTCAATTTTTTTTTTTCAAATAACAAATATGTTTAAATTTAAAAAATGTATTTTTGGACGCACGCAATGGGTGTTGCATTGAGTGCGTAGATGTATGAATTTATAAAATATTTATTTGTTTTAGGAATAATAACTTTTTATAAATATTGCATTAGATTTATTATGATTATTAAATTTTTCATTAACTACATAATATACTATCAAATGATTATTAATAATAATTACAAATTAATTAAAAAGAACAAAAAAAATAATAAATATTGGGTTAGGTTTATTTTGATTATTAATTTTTTTATTAATTAAAAAATATACAATTAGAGTAATATTAACAATAATTAAAAATACCATAACTAAATAAATAAGTCAAACTTCTTTGGCCGAAAACTTTTATGATCGGTAGTAGTAGAGACCGGCAGGCTGGTGGCTTAACCCATCCATTGTGGCCATGGTTGGAAAATTTTCCAGTTGCTGGCGATGGTGCAAGGCTGTCGGGCACCCTATTTCCAAAACTTTTTATTAAAAATGTTGGATTTTATTTTTTGGTGGCTGAGAATATTTTCGACCGCCAACGATAGTGCTGGTTGCTGGACGGTGGCGAAAAATTGTTGGGAGACGATGGCAAGCCGTCGGGCACCCCCTTATGACCAATTTAAAAACAAATGTTGATTTTTTTTTTCGGTGGTCAAAGAATTTTCAGGCCAGTGGTGGTGAAAAAGGGCAATCGGCGGAGGAGTTTGCAAAAGCCGAGCAGCCACCCTCTTATCTCATGCCTACAATTTTATTTTTATCGTTATTAATATTATTATTATATTTGTTTTTAAATAAATGCTTTCACTACTACAAAAATCCCCCTTTAGCATCGATTCTTTTTACTAATAGGTATAGGTTCTACAACCAATGCATATTAGGCCGGTGGTAAATATAGTGACTTTAGGTATCAGTTGTACAACTGATGCTAATAATTGACATAAGTACAAGCATCGATTTTGGTCAAACAACCGATGCCTAATGTCTCTCTATAGGCATCGGTTGTGGTCAAACAACAGATGCCTATAGTCTCTCTATTTCAATACATTACTATCAAGCAATGGGACTATCAGTTAAAAATATTCAATTGTGTAGAACCATCAAGTCTCAAATTTGACCTAGAGACCTAGAAATTTTATATTTAAAAAAGTCACACTTTGAGGATAAAGAACCGTGAGCATATTCCTTCAAATGGAAATTTCCGATATGGCAGACAAGATCAAATACCAAATTTATAATTAAAGACAATTGTATAAAAGCAAGTGTAGACATATAAAAGAACTGTTTATAGGTTCTCAACTTGCTTAACCGAAAGGCAAGAATAAACAAAGAAGGCATTATAATAGAACGTGTTTAACAAAATCAAATCCACACCAGTACTACAGTACTAGTACTTAAAAAAGTCCCAGATAACATATAAAACTGAAACAAAATTAAATCAATACAACCTCAAACTCTAACTAAATGTTTCATTCTAGATCTCGATCATAGGATTTTTCCACTCTCATTAGTTCTAATCTAATCTGACCCATTAAACATATAAAAAGCTAAAGAATTTATTGGCTTATCCTGAAGCTATAAATTCAGCAACTTACAATCTACAAGTATCCACTTCATGAAATCGAAGGATTATAATCTAGTAACATAAATTCATCGCATCTTTGAGCTCAATTCAACGAATCAACCAAAATAGGCATAAGGTACAAAATTATTCGAGATACTCCTTAAACAACCCAAGATTAGTTAAATACCGAACAATATACTATCCAAGAAAAAGAATATCAAAATACCGCAGATAAAATAAGAGCATCAAACTCTAATAAAGCAAATTATAATTGAATATGCTGAATGAAATTTACAGTATTCAAGAATTTAACAAAATACAGACCTCATTTTTAAGCTCCATTGCTTCAACTTCTTCGGGCAGGGGGTTTCGAGCTTTCCCTCTATTTCAAAGTGAATTGTCTTATTCATAAGAAAAAGAAAAAGCATTTAATCAGTCAAAAGAAGCCACAAAAACCAAACGCATTTCAGCACAGTACAAGCAATTCACTTCAAAACCGCTCGATCTTCATTAATTACTGGTAGGGCTGTAAACGAGCCGAGCCGAGTCGAGTTTAGAGAATTTAAGTTTGCTCGTTATTATCGAGCTCGAGCTTTTTTTAACGAATATATCGATGACTCGCGAGCTTTTTTGAGTTTAATCGAGCCTAAACGAGCTCAAAAGATATTAATTATTAATTAAATTATCTTTACTTTATTACAAAAATAAAATAAAATATTTTTTTAAAGTATATAATACACCTACTAAGATACGTAAACAAATAATTTTATATATATATTTCTATATTTTCATATGAACAAGTTTAAAAATTATAATTAAAACCAAATTATTAGTTTAATTTATACGAGTTTAATAACGAACTCACTCTAGAACTCACTAACGAACCCGCTCACGAGCTAACGAGTTGAATACCATGAATTTAGAGTTTGCTCGTTTATTAAACGAGCCTTTTTAATCGAGCTCGAGCGAGCTTTTATCGAGTCGGGTAGCGAATAGCTCACGAACTGTTTGGCTCATTTACACCCCTAATTACTGGGTAAAAACAAAGCCCAAAAAAACTTAATTCAAAATTCAATTGCCATCCGAACCGAATAACGACGACAGTGAATACTTATTGAGAGACACCAAGGCTTCTGCTGAAATCAAAATTAAATCCAATCGATTAAATCGAAATCGCAGATAAGAAAGAGGGAAAATCAACAAAAAATAATTAAAGAAAAATTACATTCATCAAACATTTTCCAAGAAAAAAAAATGAAAATCATACCGGAGCAGAAATGACACGAGAGCAAGATTCTCTAATACGAAAGCAGCTGAAAAGGTGGCGGCAGCAAACACTAGCCGCACAAACCCTACCCCTGCAACTTTGTCGTCTTTCTCCTTCTCAGCAGAAAACAATGACCGAACCATTTGCCTGTACGTGGGTATAAATATGAAATTGTGGAGTTTTTATCAACGATCGACAGAATTAATGAGTTTTTTTTATTGAAATTATTGTAGAGAGAGAAAGATCCAGAGTTGGGGCTCGATCGAATCAACTATTGATGGCTCGGCGTTTTGAAATTCGAATAGAGAGGGAAAGAGATTCAAAAACAATTAAAAGAGGAATTTAATTATAGACATCGGTTGTGTTGACTAACCGATACCTATGTATTTTAATGAAAATTTGAAAATTTTTTAATTATACAAGTATCGGTCGTATCTAAACAATCGATGCACATAAGTTTTTCCAAACTATTATAGACATCGGTTGCTTGGTAAAACCGATGCATATAACTTTTATTTATTAAAAAAAAAAAAAAAACCTAAAGTAACTTATTATTGATAATATAAAAGTAATATATGAAACAAAAAATACAACAAACAAAAGAAGAGGTTAAAACTAATTACTCCATATTAAGTTTAACACTACCTCAAAGTCTCATATTTGGTAAAATCTTTGACGTGACTCGTGTGCCCCAATGAAAACAATAAAAGCAAATAAATAATAATGCAATGTAGTCCATAAAGCATGCATCATGCATGCATGGCAGTGATATTTAATGAGCAGTGTCATTATCTGTTGCTCGAAGAAAATGACAACACCTAAAGGCAAATATGAACAGGCAGGACTCAAAGAGGGTACGCTTGAGCAGTTTACCTCTTCGAGTTTAAACTCATTCTTTGATATCTCTGCAAATATATTATTTTCCAATCTTTTCACCCTTTCATCATGACCTCATCATTATAAGTATCTTTTGGGAATCTTAATGCAGGCAGCTTAATTTACCTTTGTGCCATACATATAAATTATTTTGTTAGTTTCAAATCCATCCACGAAATTGTAACCCAAGTGTATTTTACTTTTACTTAATTATTTGTTCCCACTCAATGCACAAGTTATGTGGGAGGCCCTAGTGATTCAATGACTATCCAAAGGGGCACAATAATATAAATATGCGTAGATATAATAATATAAATATAATTAAAAGTCAATGAGGTAAGTCCAAATTAATATTAATAGCCCAATTGCAGTCCATTTACAAAGTAGACGCTTTAGTCCAACTGCAGTCCATTAATCATTTCTATTTATTTTTCAAAAGTAATAAATAAATAACAAATTATTAATCATATTAGTACAAATTTGCACTGTTTTAAAAATCGGATCGGATCGGCCGGTTCAACCGGGAACCGGCCATTGACCCGATCCGATCACACCTATAAAACCGTTTTAGCGGTTAAACCGCTGAAAATCGGAAAAAAATCGGTTGAACCGGTCAAACCGTTTTTTATGTGCAAAATATTGTGTATGATTCAACTAAATTGACATAATTATATTAATGATCCATGGAACCTAATCAAGCGAAAATAAATAAATTATGTTCGGTCAATTTTATTTTTTTATTTTTATCTCTTTTAATAATCTAGACAAATAATTAAGATAGTGATCTATGACTTATATATCACATAACAAAGAATTACATTAATATGTTTAATAGAGTATAAATAAATTAAGCATGTTTATATAATAAATTAATTATTTTTTCCAAATACGAATCAAATTAATATTTATATTAATACATTACATAATATTTCATACTATATAATCAAGAATATTATGTTTTTATTAATACGATTGGAACGGCGGTTGAACCGGTACGACCGGTTGAACCGTGAACTGGTGAGGAGACCGATTCGCTCACCGTTCCGGTTTTTAAAATATTGCAAATTTGAATCATTATGTCGGTCACTTTGATGGATTTTTACATTAGCCCAAAAAATAAAAATAAAAAATGAATTCCACTTTTCTAATTTTACTCCACTTCACGAATTTATACATTTTAAACATCATTACTTAATAATACATATGAAATGGGAAGATTCATATTTGGTTCTTTATCACGGTCATATTTTAGAAAAAATACGTAATATTTTATCAAACAACGTCCTGTACGTTGGATAAGTTATTAAAGAAAAAAAAATCCAAAAAACCCGATCAGAATTTATTTCTGACATAGCGTGATTCTATATCCATTTATTCATTCGACCAACTTTATTTTATTCCGTTCCAAGAATCGAACAAGAAAACGAAAAAGCTCCATCCGACTAGTTCCGGGTTCGAATCCCGGGCCAGTTTTTTTTTTTTTTTTTTTTTTTTTTTTTTTTTTAATTTTAAACATTAATCGGAAGAAAAATTTCTTTCCCCTCTATTTTCCTTTCCTTTTTTTCTTTTATATTTTCTTTAATTAAATTAATAAAAAAACTTTAAAAAAACTAATGATAAATATAAAAACATAAAATAAATATAAAATTTAATATTTTTATATACATTTTTATATTTATTTATGTTCTTATATTTTAACTCTGATTTTCTTAATTTATTAAACTTTTTAATTAGATTAAAGGGGAAAGAAAAGAAGAGTAAAATAAGTTTTTGTCTTTAATTAAACCAGTACTTTATATCCGTCCGATGCACGAGTTTCATGGTGCATAAACATGTAAATTGAATATTAGTGTTATTATTGATCTTAATCAATTAAATCACTAAATATGTATTATTTGATATTTTCTTTACACAATAATTTTGTTATTATATTTATAGAGTTGTCACACTGACTTTCGATTAGTGACTCGCAAAATAATATATCTATTTGTAGTTTTGCACATAATATTATAAATCATAATAATTTGATGTCTTAATTGTTATGGCTATTTAATCTCAATTTGTACATATTGTATATGTTATTATAAATTAAAAACATGGTAAATATGAAGTAAAATTCACTACAATAAATAGTGGATTACTGAGGGAATATTTGTCATTGGTAATACCGAGCGATTTACCAAAGGCAATACCGAGGGATTAGACCCTCAGTTAAACCTTCGGTAGATCGGCACCAATGTTTACCGCTACTATTATTGAAGGAATGCTGAAAGATTTTCGAAGGAATATATATCGAGCGAAAAATCCATCGGTATTACGTAGGGGAATATAAAGCCCTCGAAAGTACATAGGGGAATCAAATGTCCTCGGTAATATCGAGGGCATTTGACGCACTTGGCAAACAACAAAAAAGTATATTGAAAAAAAAAATATTACTGAGGATAAAAAAAATGCCCTTGTCATTACTGAGGAGAATACCGTCCCCTCGATATTTTTAAAAATTTAAAATATAAAGTTTTTAATAAAATTAAAATAATCCCTTATACTAAGCATTTAAAATGTAATTCACGTGAATTATCATTGAACATATATTTATTTGCATGTATCGTATAATATTATTAGTATAATACAATCGATCTTTTGTTATACTATACAGATCGATCGAGTTATTCAATTGAATACGTAATTAATGAAGGCTTGTTCTTATTTTAAAGATACCACGTGGTTGCGCTATTTATTTTAAAATCACAAAAATACTAATTGATCGGTAATTATATATTTTTTTTTATTTTTTTTAATTTTCAAAATACTGAGGGGAGAGAATTCCCTCATTGAAGCACCGAAGGAAAATAATTCCCCTCGTTGATACTGAGGGAAACTCAGTGCACTCGGTATTTTAATGAGGAGAATCCTCTCCCCTCGGTATTTGAAAATTATTTTTTTTAAAGAATGTAATAACATTAAAATAAACCCTATAATATTGTTTCACGCATTTAAAATGTAATTCACTTGATTTTAATATATAATTATCATCTAACATGTTCTTATTGACATGTATTGTATAATATTAATAGTATGTATGATAAACTCGATCTTTTGTTATACTATATATATCGATTGAGTTATTCAATTTAATATGTAATTAATAAAGCCTCATTGTTTTTATAAATACACCAGGTGGTTGATTTCTTATTTTAGAATCATAAAAAAAATATTAATTGATCAATAATTACATATTTTTTATTTTTATTTTATTTTTCAAAATATCATTATAAAGAATCATATATAATAGAAGAAATAATTATCAATATCTTTTGAATCATTCACCCTATCATACATCATACTTGAATGACTTAATCATCTCAAATCATAAATAGAAGTCATTTTCTAGCATTAGCCTACTTTCAAAAAATTAAATCATATACAACTAAGTAATATTCATATATGAAACATGAAATATTAGAATCAGAACACTAAGAAAAAGAAAACTCATCATGCTGATAACATCAGTATCGATCAATATTCAACAAAAAATAAAATGAATTGTTCTTAAACTCATTCAAGCTATTCTCCTATTAAAGCAATAGGGAGAAGAAAAAAAAAAAAACCTAAAATACATTCAATATCAAAACTAATAAATGTTACTTAAAACTCATAACAATTATTCACAGGTATAATCACATAAAATTACCTCCTCGTACTGGTACAATTATTTTATGATTTTAACTGAAAGATTACCTTTTTGTTAAATATACTGTTCAAAACCCATAACAATTATCTCAAAGATAGTTAAATAAAATTACATCCCTATACCGATAAAGTTATTTTATGATTTTAATTGAAAATTTTTCTTTTAGAGATCGTTGAGGTAAGTTCATGTGGACGATCTACTAACATTACTAATTGTACGGGTACAATATCCGCATAGCCAAAGTCGTATCAAATTAACAATAAATAAATTATGTAGAGAAATAAACAACACGATCAACTTTGTAAAATATAAGATCATACATATTTATTATTTGCCTTCATATATTGCAACTGTTAATTAAAAAATATTGATTAAAAGACCAATGTATTTGCTTATTAGAGAATATCTCATATATTTGTTAGTTATATATATATATAGGATTGGGTTCAAATGAGAACCCCGTCATTATATGCGAACCTAGGGACTAATCCTGGCCTTAGATCTAATATTGCACAGTGCAATTATATGTCCAGGTTCATTGTGCTTTTTACACAGTACTGTAGTGCTAAAATCAGTCCAGTTTTTTTAATTTTAATTATATATATATATATATATATTTTTTTACGTTTTAAAACATGCAATATGTATCTTAAATTGTAGATCTTGAGAATGTGGTTAATTTGATATGTATTTCATTCAAAACGAATAAAATTTGAAAAAGTTATGGTTTGTTGAAGATTTGAGTTTAATTTCAAAATTTTTGAATTTGCAGTTTATAGACGAAATTTGCAATGCTTTTTGTATACAATCGTAGTGTTTTTTTTTCTTAATCTATTGTGCTTTCCAAAGAACAATGTAGTGCTCTTTGTAAACGTTGATATATGTCCAAAATACCATTTTTAATTAATTAATGCATTTTTTTACATTATTACCATGCTGACATGTCATGATCTCAACCATCAAGATTATCCAATCTAATGGTCAAGATGAGTCCCCTAGGTTCACATATAATGACGGGTTCTCATTTGAACTCAACCCTATATATATATATATATATATGTGTGTGTGTGTGTTTGTGTTGTCAATTAAAAAATATTGATTAAAAGACCAATGTATTTTGCTTATTAGAGAATATCTCATATATTTGTTATATATATATATATATATATATATATATATAATAGTATATATATATATTATGTGTGTTGTGTGTGTGTGTGTGTGTGTGTGTGGTGTGGTGTGTGTGTGTGTGTGTGTGTGTGTTATTCGGTAGATCATTTTAAAAGATTTGAATTTTGATTGTTATTTGTTGCAGTATATAGTTTTTGATTATTTTTATTTTTCAAAAATAATATACTTGAACATTAGAAACAAATTGATTACTTTAATATTTATTTAATTTTTTTTTTGAGAAATTTATAGTACAGTTGACCAGGAACTGTGTTACAAATCTTTCAATTTTAACTCAATTATAATTAATGGAGATTATTATATTTTTTAGTGTGATAATTATTTGTTTGAAATTGCTTAAATTTACCATTTATATAGTAAATATGATTAATCTAATTGGATTTATACCATATTTAGTATAATTAACTATTTATCAAGGTTATTTTGTATTATTTAATTTTGAATAAATAATATTTGATGGATGTGTCATGAACCAGGTTTTGATCTCTAGGAATTGGGGAATTAGGGCACTGATTGAGAATGACGATTTGGGAGAAGGATCGTGTTTGGACAATAGAAGCAAAATGATAAGTTGTGATTTGGTTCCGGGTCGGCTGTAACTGGCGAAACGGGTAAGGGCAGCACTTATGTTATTTGGCTGGCAGCTAGTTAGAATGGAAAGCCCGTTCTATTTAATTAAGAGAGGCCCAGTTGGCTAATTAGTTGGAGTCCAATTATAGTATATGTTCAGTTGCATTTCCGCTTTTTAAGGGACCTTTCAGCATGTGCAATGGTCCCCCCTGGTGTATTTATGTGTAATGACCGAATGAAAATAAACAAGGAATTACATTCATGATAATTTTCTCTCCAAGTCTCTCTACACACTCCCATTTCTATCTACAAACTCTTGCTGTTCTTATCTCCAACCCAGAAAATATATACAAATTCACCAGAAATAATTGAAACCTTAACAATTGGTACTCAGAGCCACTCGATCCCTTACGATGGCTGAAATTACCCGTTTCAAAGATCTTCAAAAAGCCCAGAAACGCATAGATCAAGTCCTCCAAGCAGAATATGCAAAAAGAGAAGCATCAGAGATGAAGATGCAAGAACAAATCTCAGTAATCAACACAGAAATGATGAATAAGTTTGATCATCTATCACAGACTCTGGCATCCATCCAGTTACAGCTGCTTAATGCTGACAGAGGCTCTAAACAAGTGGATGAGGGGTCAATTTTGGGAGATCCAGGACTAGACTGGTCCTCACCCAGAACAACCCCAAAACAGCAAGTCAATACTAGCAGGATGCTCCAGGATCACCCTACTGCCCACATAATTACACCCATACCCAAGTTGGAATTTCCCAGATTTGATGGCTCTAACCCCAGGTCATTGATCTTAAAGTGCCAAGGCTATTTCAAGACCATACATAACATTCCAGATTCCCAGAAAGTGACCCTAGCAGCTATGCATTTTAAAGGGAAAGCTGCCCATTGGTACCAGCTATTTTCTGTTAAACAGTTAGACATCACTTGGTCACAATTTCCGGAGGTGATTTCTGCCAGGTTTGAGGAACTTAAGGAATAAAAAATTATTGCTGAATTTAACAAATTAAAGCATACACATTCATATGAAGACTATGTTGATAATTTTGAAGAACTAAGGGCCTGTATGTTGCTGTTGAACAAGGGAGCTTACTCTGAGGAGTATTTCATTGCTAGTTTTATCAGTGGCTTAAGTGATGAGTTACAGTCCTTTATGCACATGTTTGAACCAACTTCACTACAACATGCCATTGAATTGGGGCAGAGACAACTACACACTTTGGAGGCTTTAACCAAGAGACTCAGGGCACCTGCTAGACCACTTTACAACCTTTAACCCTTAGAGAGTTGAACCAAGCAGCACTCTTAAACCACCACAATCCATTATCAAACCCCAGTTTAAACTCCTCACAGCCTCAGAGATGGCTACCAGAAGAGAAAAGGGGCTTTTCTATAATTGTGATGAGCCTTTCTCTAAGGGGCATAGGTGCAAGAACAGGATATCCTATATGATAATGACTGAAGAAGAAGAAATACATTACCAGGATTCCTCACCTACCCGTGAGTTTTCTGATCAAACAACTACTGAAGCTATGGAAGAGATCTAGATGTCTATAAACTCAATTTCTGGGGAAGGGGGAATTACCACTATGAGGCTTATTGGTTCAGTGGGAACTGAGAAACTCCACATACTCGTTGACACAGGAAGAACCCTCAGTTTTATACAAGAATCTACTGCTGAGAAGCTAGGATGTAAGTTGGATGCTGTTAAGCCCATATTGGTAAAAGTGGCAAATGGGCAGAAAATGGTTAGTTCTACTAAGGTTGCAGGCTTCAGATGGAAAATGCAGGGGCACTCTTTTGTTTTCTCTCCCATGGTTTTAAAAAATGAAGGCTGTGATCTCATTCTTGGAGGGGATTGGTTGAAATCTTGCACACCTATAGAGTTTGATATGATAACATGATTTTCATAGTCAACCTTTTGGGCAAAAGAGTAAGGATACAAGCTATGTCTACCCCAACTGAATGTCAGTTGATTTCTGGCCCCACATTGTACAAAATGATACATCAGGACCTTCCTACTCAGGCTCAAGAAATGTTTTGGATTAAAGCCAAGCCTAATACTGAGGACAGGGATAGAGACAACAAAATGGAGGACCTGATATTAGAATACCAGGATGTTTTTGAAGAACCTCAAGGGTTACCACCTGTAAGGGGGGTGGAGAACCATATTGTGCTCAGGGATGGAAGCAATCCAAAGCATCAATATCCTTATAGACTGTCACATAGTCAGAAGGGTGAAATTGAAAGGATTGTAAAGGAGTTGTTGGAATATGGAGTAATACAACATAGCAACAACCCTTTTGCTTCTCCAGTGTTGCTAGTCAAGAAGAAGGACAACTCTTGGAGGATGTGTGTGGACTACAGATACCTGAACAGCCTCACCATAAAACATGACTACCCTATTCCTATCATTGATGAATTGTTGGATGAGCTACAAGGGGCTGAATACTTTTAAAAAATTGACTTGAGGTCAGGGTATTTTCAAATACTAATGAGACCTGAGGATAGGTACCTGACAGCATTTAATACCCATAATGGGCAGTATGAATTTTTGGTAATGCCATTTGGGTTGTGCAATGCACCAGCCACCTTCCAATCATTGATGAACCAGGTCTTTCAACCCATGTTAAGGAAAACAGTTCTAGTTTTTTTTGATGACATTCTGATTTACAGCAGAACCAAACAAGAGCACTACCAGGAAGTAAAAGCAGTCTTATCCTTACTAAGAAAGCACTCACTCTATGCAAAAAGAACCAAGTGCCACTTTGGACAAGGACATATTAAATATTTGGGTCATATCATATCCAAGGAGAGGGTAGCTACTGATCCTTGCAAGATTTCTAGCATGCTGGACTGGCCAAGACCCACTAATGTCAAGCAACTCAGAGGGTTTCTTGGACTCACAGGCTATTATAGAAGGTTTGTACAAGGGTATGAGCTGTTAAGTAAGTCACTTACCAGTTTACTCAAGAAAGGGGGTTCTCTATGGTCAGATGAAGCAGAAGAGGCTTTCAACAACCTCAAGGGAGCCATGAGTACAACTCCTGTATTGGCCCTCCCAGACTTTTCCAAGCCTTTTGTTCTTGAGACAGATGCAAGTGGCATTGGATTGGGAGCTGTTCTTATGCAGGATGGGAGGCCTATATCTTACATGAGCAAGGCTTTGTGTATGAAAAATCAGGGGTTGTCCATATATGAGAAGGAATTTATGGCAGTATTAATGGCCATTCAAAAATGGAGGCACTATTTGCAAGGGTATAAGTTCATAATAAAAACTGATCAGCAAGCATTAAAACACTTATTGGACCAGAGGATTATGAATCCTATGCAGCAAAAGTGGATAACAAAGCTTTTAGGGTTAAATTATGAGATTCAGTACAAAAAGGGGACATAAAACAAGGTGGCAGATGCTCTTTCAAGGAAAGAATACCATATTTCAACCTGCTATGGCACTTCTACTGTCACTCCCTCTTGGGTGCAACAAGTATCTGATAGCTATTCGGATGACCCATTCTTCACCAAGATTCTAACAGCCAAATCACTAGACTCACAAGCATACCCTGAATTTGAATTACAGGGGGAAATCATAAAGTACAAGGTGAGAATAAGGGTAGGAAAGGATACTACACTCAGGCACACTATCTTGTCTGAGATGCATAACTCAGCTTATGGTGGACACTATGGCATTTTGGCTACTTATAAGAGGGTCAGTAGGGTGTTCTACTGGCCCCTCCTGAAGAAAGAGGTAGAAGAGTGGGTGAAACACTATGAGGTGTGTGCTAAGAGCAAAGTGGAAAATGGGCCCTACCCTGGTTTGTTCCAACCCCTTACCATTCCCAAACAAGCCTGGACACACATATCAATGGATTTTATTGAGGGATTGCCTAAATCAGCAGGGAAGGATGTAATCCTAGTGGTGATAGATAGATTCACCAAGTATGGCCATTTCATAGCCTTATCACACCCTTTCACTGCCCATACAGTTGCTAAGCTATTTTTGGACTCTGTTTACAAGCTACATGGGCAGCCATTAAACATTGTTACTGACAGGGATGAAATCTTCACTAGCACATTTTGGAAGGAGTTGCTTAAGGCTCTGGGAACACAGTTAAACATTACATCAGCCTACCATCCTCAATCAGATGGCCAAACTGAAAGGCTGAATCAATGTCTGGAGAACTACCTGAGGTGTATGGTGCAGCAAAATCCTAAGAGTTGGGCTAAATGGTTGGCCTTTGCATAATTTTGGTATAACATTAACCACCACACAAGCCTAAACACTACCCCTTTTAATGCCCTCTATGGCTACCAACCCACTTCCACAAACTCTTGCTGTTCTTATCTCCAACCCAGAAAATATATACAAATTCACCAGAAATAATTGAAACCTTAACAGGATGATATAATTCGTAGTTTACCATTTTGATGTTAAGGATGAATATTTTATTCAAGGACAATTTAAATTATTATTATTTATTTAAAATATGATTAAACACACACAAGATATGAAGGTTAAATTGTATATTAGGTCACTTAATGGAAAACAAATAATAGTTTATGAAGGTTCTTCATAATTATTATATATTTTAGTTATTTTTAAATTTTGGGATATTGTAACATTTTAAATTAAAGATTATACAAAGTCTTTCCACTACAAAAGAACAGTGAAATAGTGAGGGAAAAACCGAAGGTAAAAAATTTCCTCATTTTTTTCCGAGGAATTCGGAAACCCTCGATTTTTTTATTTAATTAAAAAATATCAAAAAAAATCGAGGGAAGTAAATTCCCTATGAAAAACCGAGAGCATTTGGAAACCCTCGTTTTTTTTATTTAATTAAAAAATAAAAAAATACCAAAAAACCCGAGGGCATTTGGAAACCCTCGGTTTCTTTATTTAATAAAAAAAAAATAAAGAATAAGAAACACCGAGGGAAGTAAATTCCCTCGGAAAAACCGAGGGCATTTGAAAACCCTCGGTTTCTTTATTTAATAAAAAATAAAAAAAATAAAAAGAATAAAAAAACCGAGGGAAGTAAATTCCCTCGGAAAAACCGAGGGCATTTGGAAACCCACGATTTTTTATTTAATAAAATTATAAAAAAAATCCCAAAAGAATCGAGGGAAGTAAATTCCCTCGAAAAAACCGAGGGCATTTGGAAACCCTCGAGTTTTTTTATTTAATTAAAAAATAAAAAATGAAAAAAATACTAAAAATCGAGGGCTTGCCGAGGGCTCTCGGTCCCAAACCTAAAAACCAGGGGCAATCTCCTCTGGTATGCCGCAAAACAAACAAAACAAAAAGAAAACAAAGAAAGGGAGAAAGAGAGAGAGAGAAGATCGTCCGTCCCCATCGCCACCGTCCACCAGCGCCGCTCAAGTCTTCGCTCCGTCGCCGTCGCCGCTCTAGCCTCCGCCTCCTCCGCTCCTTCAGCCGCTGCTCCGCCGGAAGCCTCCGCTCCATCGCCGTCCACCAGCAACAGAAATTCCACCTGCATAAAAATAAACAATCTCAAAATCTTAGGCCACCTCCAAACCCTAATCAGTTGTAGATCTATTTCTAGGTATGGTTTCTTGAATACTTTGCTACTTCTACTTCCTCGATTCATGATGGCGACTTTGACTTAAGTATTAATTTCATGGATCTGCTCAATTGGGTCACTGATTATTGAAGTAGGGCTCTTGATTTTAATTTCTTCGGCTTTGTTTGTTATTATTATTTTTAATTGTCTTTGATATGTGGTTCCTTAATCCATGGGAATATTGAATTAGGGTTTTAAGGAGAGAATATAACATAATTAATTACAATGACTTAATTTCTAGGGTTTTATTCTTTGTCGGAGAAGTTGTGGTTAGCTATTATTCATAGTCATAACTAAGTGGTTTTGTGTTGTGTATGCTGATTATCTTTTGACTGATTTTTATTTTATTTATTTATTTATTTATTTATTTATGTCGAAACAGTAGTGAGATTGAAGGGGAACTTGAGCTGTGCTTTCTTGTGGATTTCCTTGCTTGTCATAAGGTAAGAAACCCGATTCGAATTCTCATTGCATTGCTACCTAATATATAAAAGCTTTAAGTAGTTCTTATGGTATCTTGAGACTAGAAAATCTTTCATCTTTCTCTTTGTAGACGTAAAACCTTGTCTACCAATTGCATTTCCATTTATGTTTTTCACCCAAATTCTCCATGACTTTGACATAGTAGTTGATCGACTAACAAAATCTTCTACACGACGAGCATAAGGATTATGGGTTTGTCTAATTGAAATGGACAAAGTCAAGTACCCGTTCAAGTTCTTTCGGAATTCGGCAAAGGGATCATTCCTCCTGAATTCTATGACAAGAGCTACCACAGGCTTCACAGAAACTCTTTTCGAAATAAAGAGAAGAGTTCTCTAGGAAAACAAGATTCGGTGAACAAAGAAACATACTAGAAATTCTGCAGCATGACGCATGTCGGACGGTGGATTGACCGGATCTTTCAGGCATGACCGGAGCAGAAGGAACACGAGTTTGGGAAAGGTTTTCGACCCAAACCGGACCGACAGAAGAATACAGCTGGAAAGGTTAAAAAACTAGCTGGTTTCAAAAAAGCACGGGAACCACGTCAAAGCACCATGTGAAGGGATTCCCGACATCACGAGTTGGCTGAGTCATGAGGGACCAGCAACCAAAAGGAGAGTACCGAATTCCAGTATATAAATACCAAGCGATTGAGGAAGTAGAGGACATCGAGCATGCACTTCTATTTTCTCATAGTAATATTAGAGTGTCAAAGAGAGAGAGAGAGAGAGAGAGAGAGAGAGAGAGAGAGAGAGAGATAATAAGTATTATAATAATTGTCTGTAGTAATAAGTTTATGTATTTTCGAGAACAAGCCTTCTCTAGGAGAGGCCAAAGGTTATCTCCTTCTAAAAAGAGATTACTGATGTAATAAAATTTTCTATAAGTTCTTAATAAATTAAAGGCTTTTTGCTTCAATTTATGTTCGGTATAATTAATATATCTCTATAATCAAAGTATCTCGTATGCCTCGAGTAGAAAACGAACCAAGACTGTGCTGTGATTTGTACATATTTGTATGTGATTTTCGTGTATTTTTGCATCGTGTGTTGTGTGCTTTTACGTGTTTTAGGTTTATCTTTTTATCGTTTTTCTTCCTTTTGATGTTTTTCGTCTCGTTTGGTGTTTAATGTGTTTTTACTTTATTTTATATGAAATAATCTAATTTTYTTTTATTTTGGTGTTATAGCTCGAGAAGACGAAGATTGGATAAGCAATGTGCTGTGCTGACACTGGGTACCAGTCTGACACTGGGTTACCCAGTGTCCAAGTCATGCTGACACTATCTGCCGTAGCCTGGCTCGCGTCGACTGACGCACCGTCGACGCAAATGTTTTGTTGCATCGATCCTAGCTCTGTCGATCGACGCACTGCCTGGTCGATGCGTGCAGCCTGGCCCGCGTTGACCGACGCACCGTCGACGCAAATGTTCTGTTGCGTCGATCCTAGCTCCGTCGATCGACGCACTGCCTGGTCGACGTGTGCATCCTGGCTCGCGTCGATCGACGCACCATCGACGCTCCGACAGTTTGAGCGGTTATTTTCGAAATTCTATATAAAGTCGGTGGTTTCTTCGTTTTTGGAGTGCTGGGACGAGGGGGAAAGGTCAGATTAATGTAGAGAACCCTCGGTTCATGCCACCATTCCGATTTAGCAAGATTAGTGTTTAATAATTTGTAGTTTCGTCATTTCAAGTTTGTTCGTCGTTCAAGTTCATTTCTTGTCGCTGAGTATCGATGGAGTGCTACTGATTTCTTGAGATCATAAGTGTTCCTGAACTCTGTTTATTTTCTTTATGGATTTGGCTTTAGTTACCTTTGTACGTTGGTGTTGTTATTTCATTTGGAATTCAATTGCTTGTACCTTGGTTTCATTAATTTAGTCTGAATCCTTTTACCGTCTTTCTTGTTTTTAGTTTATGTTTATTTGCTCTAGTAGTTTAGTTGTGATTCTCGTAGATTAGTATTTTGATGCTTATGTATTTTCTCATTACATGCTTTGTTTATGCTTGAGGCTCATTTTTATTAATGCTGATGTTCATGCTTTTGTGTAAATGCTTGTTGAAATTATATTATTGATTATGTTCATGCTTGTTGGCTAAATTAAACGTTCTAGTGTGCTTAGGGTCGTTTAGAACCATCGGGCTTGACAACCCCGATCGTGGAGACGATTCCGGCGCACTACAACCTCGCTTTTCTTTATCATTTTAAAAGCTTTCGATTTAATTGCTCGTAGATGTTAGAAAACCTCAAACCAAATTGGATCGAGTGTTTGGTTTAGTTTAGTTTTTATTTTTGTTTTTATGTACGTAAAATCGAACAGCGAAATAGTTTCCGATTAGTCTTCCTTGTGATTCGACTCGAGTCAGCTTATCGTCTACAATAGCTCCGTTCTCTTGCGGACGAGCTTTTCATTTTTAAACGTGAAAAAGTTCGATTCATGCTGATCAGTTGCTGAAGGAGTTGGATAACTTGTAACTCAACTTCCTTGAAAGGAGGTTAGGCGGTGTGAAACCGTCTGTAAAATGGGTTACGGCGATAATTTTCCAGCTGGTGGCATCGCGACCCATTTCACCCGGGATTGATTCGGTCGAAAAGAGGTATGAAGTTATAGAGACATTTTAATTTACGGAAGTATGATGGGCTTGATATGGTCGTAATGAACTATTTCCATTTTAAAGATGACACAACTTCGAAAATAATAATAATAATAATTTTATTTTAATAATAATAAATAAATAAATAAATAAATAGAAAATAAAAATAAAAATTATAAGGGGAAAGTGTAAATCGAAGCATAAGTAGGGGTTTTCCGCTTTAAATAAAACATTCTCTCATTAAGTGTAAGAAGGTCAATTTACTGGGGTTTTCTGAACAATTCCCTAAGGCGATCCCTGCATGTAGCCTCACCAATTATAATTATAACCCTATTGTTTCAAAGTCAAGATTGGTACGTAAATCTCTGCTATCATCATTTTGGATTGCAAAGAATTTCGCTATGTCGTTCATTGCATTATAGAAATAAGGTATATTTGTACTACGTTTTTTTTTTTAAACAAAATTGGCTATCAAGAAGAATTTTCACCCATCTCCTCGTAGATTTACAAATAAATAAATAATCTATGTTTCTAATTTCACCATCTCTTCACATGTTTATACTTTTATGTCTGTTTGGTTGAGTTAATTTGATTAGATGATAGTTTGCGGCTGGTAGCTGATTATAAAGTACTGTTTGTAAATTAGTTGAGATTGAAGTAGCTGATTCAAAATTAACTTATCAATATAAACAAAATTGATACATATAAAAAATAATGCATAGAAATCAAGAAAAATATAAAAATAATATTAAATAAATTTAAAATAATAAATTAATACTTTCTAAATAAATACTTGTGTTGAACAAATGGAACACACATGTAAGTGTAAGTTTTATACATATATAGATAGATATAGATTATCAAATGAAGATATTCATGCAATAAACAACAAACACAAGAATTTAAATCAATTTGTATTTAATTAAATACATGGAGTGTAATATAATGAAGCGCTGTATAATTTTGATATTTTCTTTTTTATATTCAGTGAGTGAAAATGGGAAACAAAATGTCTTCAAAATAACCAAAAAAAAAAACCCCAAATATCATGTTAAGTATCAAAATATAAGAGAAAAAAATTAGAAATATGAGGAAAAAATGATTATATTAATAATAATAATGAGAAACTTGGTATTGATCCTGTTTGGTAAAGAGGGGTTTGAGACAAAATTAGAGGATTTGACTCAATTTAGAGAATTGACCAGTCAAATCCTCTAATTGGTATGTTTGGTAAACAGAGGTTACAATTAGCTTTTTGGTTCCAAAAAGCTAATTTCAAAAAGCTCCATATAGGAGCTTTTTGAGAAGAGAGGTTTTAAAGATGAATTGAAATGACAATTTTGTCCTCAAATTAATTTTTTTTTTATTAATTCACATACAAAAATTTATTACAATTAAATAATAGTAATAAATATCCAAATTAAATATAATATATTAAAAGTCTTACAACTCAATTTTTTTTATAAATAATAAAGCTTTAAATAATGATTATTGTTTTGTAAAGATTACTTTAATTATTCAATATATTATAAACTTTGTTATTAATAAAAGAAAACTCAACAATAAATTGTGCAGATGCCCATTTTTAGTCATATTACACGATCAAACAGTTATCAGCTCTCAAATATTTACCAAACACTTTTATACAAACTGCTAATACAATCAGCTAGTTAAATAAGTTAATGCAATTAGCTATCCGCTAATAACTAATGCAATCAGCTATCATCTATCCGCTGATTGCCAAATAGGATTATATTTTTGAACACCTACTAAAAATCATTTAGTTATCTATATCAATAAAGATATGTTTACTTAATTGTTTATATATAACCATTATTAACTCACCCGTTTGAGCGGTTGACCCGCCGACCCAAACCATTTGACTAATTGGTTCATCATTTTTTAGCACTGTTTGATGCTTGCTTTTCTCATTCATGTTTATATTTATATTTTTCATCTACTTAACTTTATTTAGTTTAAGTGTGATAATAACATACAGGTAATAAATACACGAAATTTATTTTTTTATTTGTTGCTTTTAATTTTTTGTTTTGTTTGGTTTTTTTTGTTTATATTTTCATGATATTTGATAATGTAGTATATAAATTAATATATTTGAATTATATTATATATAAGTTTGTGAATATGAATGTTTATGATTTTAAATTTGATATTTATAAATAGGTGATTTAATTTACTTATTTTCAATTTATAATAATATATATATATATATGTTACGTTATTTGTTAGACCATTAATTGACCCAAAAATTTGATCCTTGTGTGCCCGCGCGTATAGAATCAAATGAAAATGGTCCCAGGAAGGAGTGAGAATAATTAGTAAGCAATAAGTTTTTTAATGATGACATCATATTTGGTATTAGTGATGTCATAAATATTATTATTTTAATATTAAAAAAATTAAATAAAAATTTTCAATTTTTTTCTTCGAAATTTCCTTTTTTTCTTATGCCTATAAATTATATTGTCCGATTTCTTATATGCTAATGTGCATATTCAGCAACACTATTGTGCGTTTTCAGTTGAACTATTGTGCATGTCTAAGGGACTTCAGTGTTTTTAAAATAAAAGTTTTTTTTTGAGTATTTTTTTTTTCGTTTTCAGCTATATTGTGCAACTCCTCATATAATATAGTGCATATTCAGTAACACTATTTTGCATTTTCAATTCTACTACTGTGCATGTCTCATGAGACTAAAATTGTAATAATAATTGGTTAATATCATAATTAATTGTTGTATCTTCACACAATTGTAATATCAAAAATTGTATTTAAAAAAAGACAAAATATTATTGTGCGTGTTTACTTACACTGCTTTACATATCTAATGCTGCAATTATCATTCATTGATATTACAAATTGCCATTACATCAACTCAAATTTATAATTTCAAATCTAAAAAATAAAAATATAACTATTTATACATGTTTAGTAACAATTTTGTGCATGCTCAATCACATTTCTGTACATGTTAGATGTTACAAAGCTTCCTTTAGCTCAAAGGTAGACCACGACAATGATTCGCGCAGCACTGGTCATAGGCGCTTGCAGGTTATTCCAACATGAGAATGTGATTTGATATGAGATAATAATATAATAATTAATTAATTTAATACCCGTGTATTACACGGGGTTTATCAAAAGATAAATATAAAAAATATTTGTTATAATTACAAATTTTTATGTAAAATGAGAAATACAAATAATGTATTCTCAACTCTTGCCTTGTACATGTCTAATTTATTTATTAATTATTATAATTATTAAATTTTTATCTTCATGCTTATATTCAATTCATTAATAATTTATTTACATACTTATAAAAATTCAAAATAAGTCCCATTCTAAATCCGTTTCTAATCTCTACTTATTAATTATTATTATATTATTTTGTATTCTAATATTTAGATTAAATTCGTTAATAATATTACTTACATACTTTGAAAACATAAATGGATGTCACACTTTCAACTCGTGTCGCATTGTATCGATATCTAATCAATATTTAATAATAACGGGAAACCTGCATAAAATTGAGTTAGAAAAAATGTAAAATATACAACACCTGCGTGTTACATGTGAATATGTGATATAAAATATTAAATTTATAAGACACTGATAAAAAATATCGTGCATCTAACTTGTAGTATATGTATTATTATTTTATTTTTTTTCAGCGTAAGATACTAATTTGTTCGTGCAGATATATAATATATATGTATCAATGCATTATTTTTGAATTAGATAAAAAGATTTATAATATAAATGTAAAATATACAACACCCGCGTGTTACATGTGGATATGTGATATAAAATATTAAATTTATAAGACACTGATAATTCTATTGAAAAAATGTCGTGCATCTAACTTGTAGTATATACAATATTACTTTAATTTCTTTTTTTTTTTTCTGCGTAAGATACTAATTTGTTCTGCAGATATATAATATATATGTATCATTATATTTGAATTAGATAAAAATATTTAGAATATATTTAATATTTATTTTTCTAGGCATATTAATTTATTATTAGTATTAGTATTACGTTATCTTTTTTGTTTCACTTTGTTTTTATTTTTTGTTTGGTGTAAAAATAGTTTTTCATATATATTTTTAATATTATTTTCAATTTATTATATTGAGATTAGATAAAAAAAAACTTTAAGTTTATATTTTATATTTATTTTCTTTTTGTAATAACTTTATATAACTCATATTTTTCTTATATAAATATTTAGAATAATAATAAAATTAATTCAACTTTTGTTGTAAATAAAAATTAATTCAACTTATATATATTTCTTCTAATTAGATATAAATTTTTTATATTTTTATATTAGAAGAATTAATGTAAGATATTGAATTGGACAAAATATGTTAAAGAAAGTATTATAGTAGGTAAGATATAATAAAAAAAATATTGAATCAGACAAGATGTAATATTAGAAAAGTATTAAAGTAGGTAAATATATAAAAAGAAAAAACACTAAATTGGATTAATATTAGGCTCGGATGACACCGAAGCAACACATTTTTTTCCAAAGCTAACGAAGCGTGGGAAGCAGACACATAAAATAGAAGTATTTTGCATTAATATATAGGGGATATGTTGATTTTTTACTCTCATGAGGTGTGCATATTTATTAAAAATTACGAATTTTGAATGACTTTTACCATCATTAAACATGCCATTTTTGTTCATAAAGTATGGTTGCTTAACAAAAATCTTGCATACATAGCATACAACAATTTTGTGCGTTTATTTAATAGTAAAATCAATCTATGTCAATAATCATGATATTTGATGGAAAATTATTATTTATATAAATTGGCCATCTCCCACCTATTGAAGGAAGCATCGATATATTTTACTTCCCAAATTTTGAATATTAAAGAAAATTATGACGAATTACTTTTAAGATGAATAATATTTTATTGGGAGTGTGAATGGATATGCGATGAACATATAATGATAAAGTTGATTTAATATAAAATATAGTAAAATAATGATTGTTTGTTAGAATTAATGTGAGGGAAAAATAATAAAATGTATAGGAAATGTGTAATAATAATCTGTTATTAAATGATTATTTTAAAAAATATATTTAAGTGATTGGTGCGAGAAAAAAAGATGAAAATGAGTTGAAAACAAGCTTTTGAAATACTAAGAAAAACTCAAATTGAATGAAGTCATTCACAACCACTGATGAATGATATTCAATTACTCCCTGGCAAACTGACAGCAACCGGCCGAATCCACAGTCCAATTACTGCTCAAGGTTTATGGACAAACTGAACCGTCGATTTAAACCATAAATCGACGGTTCCAAACCATTGAACATGTCTAAACACAATCATTAATAACCATAATGAATACTGATAATGAGTATGGCCAGAATTAGATAACTCGTCGGGTAAAATTTGAAGACCCTTTTACGGTCTCGTACTTTTCGAACAAAGTCAATAACAATGACAGAATGTCATATACTAAGAGAAAACATTCAACTCTCAGGAAATTAAAGAGAATAATTGAGTTGGGTCAAACTCATAAACAATTGAGTCAAATGGGTTATGTGACAGAATAAAGAAAGTTGAGGGGTAGAATTATAATTATCACGAAAAAGTTGGATATCCCAAATCGAAATTGCACCCCAAAACCAGTCCCTAATCCATCATCTCATCACCGCCACCTTCACCCATTGTCTCTCTCTCACTCGGCAATTCTCTCTGACCAGACCAGACTCCATAAATCCACAACCAAATTTTGATAAACGCAAAAGCTTTGAGGCAAAAAGTGTTTTTCCTTTATTTTTTATTTAATATATTTCCAACAGCCTTTTCCAGGCAAGGTGCAACTCCTTGGTCTGAATCAATCTGGACCACGAAATCATATATCTATTGATGATCATTTGTGATATGGCGGTGCAAATCGCATACTAACGGGTTGCTTATACAGATGTGTACAAAAAGCATAGATTACATGGGGTTAAATGCAATAAATAATAGTTGATAGGACAAACTCCACAAAGTGCAAAGCTAAGGGGGTTTAACGTGTTTTTATTTTCTTCTGTTTTTATTCGTTAATACAAATCCCTTTTATTAGAAGGTAAGACAGAGGAATACACCCAACAAAAGATAAAGCCAATGAGAGATTCATTTCATATACTCTATGTCTCTCATTATTTATTCATTTCATAGATAAATAGTATTCTAACTTTAGTGATTTTCAAGGAGATATTGGGTCTCCTCCTTTGGGCTTGCCATAATAGCGGTGCTGCGGTGGTGGCGCTTTTTGGTTGCAGAAAGTTTTACAATGCTTCTTGCAGATCTGGGGTCTACCGTGGCAAAGATCGAAGCAGCACTTGTCATAGCTTGCTGCTCATTTCAACATGATCAGGAGAAGGGGGAAAGAATATCAGCTTGCTATTGAATATATATATATTATCAATTAAAAAATAATAATGACAATAAAACTAATAGAGTAACATAATAAGAGTGTGATTTTATATGACATAATAATGTGATAACTGATTTGAAAGAGTGAGTGAATAGCACAAGAATTCTAAAATATATATATATATATAAATGCTAGCGTTTTTAAAAATATTTTTCAAAATTTTCACGCCCAGTTTACTTACTATTTGTAGTATAAATATTTACTATTTATATAAATATTTATGTAAATACTCTTTTAAAAATTATGATTTATGTAAAAACAATATTAAATATAGAAGAATTATGTATATTAATAAATAAAATCTGAGAAAAATAAAAATAATATAATTTTTTTTTTGAAGAAAATATAAAATATAAAAGATTATTTAAAATAAATATATAAATATGTGTAAATAATTAGTTAATAAATTTGAATAACACAGAAAAACAAAAGTAAAACTTAAATATTTTTTCAAATACTTTAAATAAAATTAAAAATATTAATAAAATCATATAGGTTAAAATATAAGTACTTATAATTAAACATAAATATTTATTTCATAAATATGAAACAAAACCAAAAATTCAACAATAAAATAAAATTAAAGAGAAAATTCATAAAATAAGTTAAATTAACTCAAAAAAATTCATAATTAGTTTCTATAAAATTATTAAATAAATATATAAATAAAAGAATCAATAAAAATATAAAATAAAATAAAAACAATAATAGCAACTTGTGTGTGAGTGTGTGTATAAGAAATCTGAAAAATAAAATATAAATATATAATATATAAATAAATCTAAATAATTAGTTTATAAATCTGCAAAACCTAAAAAAGTTACTAATATTATAAATTACAAATATTTATTTAATAAATAAAAAAAAATAGAAAATAAACCAAAAAGTTGCTAATATTATAAAATTAAATATGAATTCATATCTACAAAAAAAAGTACCATTAAATTATAGAAATAATTAACTAAATATAAAAATAAAAAATCATCAAAAATCACAAGAAATATAATATAATATAAAAAAAATTTGGAAAAAAATAAAATGAATAACAAAAATATAAAATTTATTTAATAATTTTGTTAACTAAAAAGAAAGATAGTATGAGTACAATTAGAAAATTGATGCAACAAAGCCAAAAAAAAATTATAATCGGTAACAAGAACTTGTCTTTTCTTACATAATTTTATTTGTTGACTAGACCAGGTGATACGAGAACAAACCTAATAGCGTCGTATCTTTTAATTTTTATATGTGACTCGAGTAAAACTCGGATGACCCAAACTATAACCCTAAACGTGTCACAGATTTGACAATGACACTTTTTTTTTTCGTTTTCCTAAAAAAAATTAAAAAATTATATTATGTACATAAGTGAAGGTAAATAACTTTATATAGAATCGCATAACATAAAGAATTCAATACATTATTTTAAAATCTTTAACTAAATAATTATTTATGAACGTTTCTATATCAATAATTTGTGACTAATTACTAAGACTTTAAGGATTTAACATTAGAAATTCACACATAAATGATTTATTACTCTTGGTTATATAATTACTTTCGTATAAACTGAAATATATATATATATATATATATATATATATATATATTTATATTTATATATATATATATTTTAATTTATTATCGGGTTGATCAATTGACTTGATGACTTGGTGGTTAATTACTCAATAATTATCTTGAGTCAATTACCAGGCTGATTTAAAAAAAATAACTATAGTAAAATAGAATACAAAGGCCCTCAATTAAAGTTTTAATACGATACCTCATTTATTTAGTATTTTTTTATTATCTTTTTTACAATATTTATATTTTTTTTCTCAGTAGATTTAGGAGATATTTTTTTATAATATAACATTAATTAATTATATTACTTTCTATTTTAAAATATTTTAAAATTTATTTTATTATATTTTATAACTTCTAGATCTTTGTCATTGTTTTATTTTCAACTTTAAATAGATAAAAAAACTATTTAAAATTAACTTTTATATATTTATTTAATTTAATTTATCACTATCGCCAATTTATTCTTTCAATATCTTTAAAATAAGTATTATTAATGATAGCTTTATTATATTTTTATCTGATTTCAAAATAATTTAAAATTTATATTATTATATTATATTATAATATATATATGTTTTTTATTTTATTTTAGAAATTATTAAGAACTATTTATAATTAAAACATATATGTTATATTTATTTAATTAAATTTATATTTTTCTAATTATTTTATTATTTATAGTATTTTAAGTGTGTTTTGTTACTTTTAGGATTTAGTAAATGATAATTCAGGATTGAAATTATTTTTAATTTATTCTATAGCTATATTTTGAAATAAGATTTATATTATATTGTTTAAATTATTACTATCTTCATTATTTTTTTAATTATTAGAAAAGTATTTGTATATAAATTTATTTCTTATATATATTTAGCATATTTCATATTTTATTTTATTATTTAATAATATTTTTTTGTTTTTTTTATTATTAAATAATTATTTAAAATTCATAATATTTTAATCCAATTTTAAAATAGTTTAGAATTTATTTTATATTATTTATAATATATATGATTTTTGTGATTTTTTTAATTTTATTAATATAGATTTATAATCTAAAAAAGAAGGGTGGTGAAAGGTAGGTGATGGATTTGGGCGACAAAGGGTAAGAAACAAACGCAAAATAGAGAAGTTCGTTTCTGGTTTCTTGAGCATTTGTCATGCGTTTGAATTTTTTGATCGAACAATACAACGTTGTCCGAAAAAAGAATCGAACAAGCCTTAAATGAGGCATTCAGATCAATTTTTCGAACATGTATTTTGTGTATGAATCAATTTTTCGCAGTTGTATTTTGTGTTCAAATCGATTTTTTAAACATATATTTTGTGTTCGAAAGTTTGGTTCGGACGACTTTTTACAAGTCATTTTTTTCTTTTTTTTCAATGGCACGGCAGCGGCACCGCATTTCTGTGTGCATGTTTTGTTTATATTCTTCAATAGACAACGGTCATGGCAGTGGCGGCGGTGATGGGCGACGGCTGGAGTGGTGGTGGAGAGTTGAAGGAAATGAAGTATTTGAGATTGTAGGGTTTAAGGATAATATTGACATTTTTGTGATAACATTTTTAGTAGGGTGAACTAATAAATAAAATGAAGTTCGTATATCAACGCCCTTTGTTTTAAATTTGTTCATGTTGACCAAATCGTGACTTGAGTATTTTAAGTTATTATATTATATTAATAAATTAATAATATTACAATTATATCGAATGAATTTACACCATTCACTTCAATTCGATCAGTGTATCGCACGGGTTACGCACTAATCGCAAATTAATTTGTCAATTTCATCTTCAAAATATTACAAAG
The DNA here is from genome assembly GCA_014905375.1 of Phtheirospermum japonicum. Taxonomy (NCBI): domain Eukaryota; kingdom Viridiplantae; phylum Streptophyta; class Magnoliopsida; order Lamiales; family Orobanchaceae; genus Phtheirospermum; species Phtheirospermum japonicum. Next base: position 679,481 of record BMAC01000122.1, on the reverse strand, counting down.
ATTTGAATAATCTTATCCATGAAAAAGGGATAAATTTCGGTTATTAATTGTGATTTAAAATGAGGAAGGAAATATGTAAGTTGCAGTGGTGATTAAAGTAATTTAATTTATTTTGATTTAAAAACTATACTTTTCACACATACATATACATGTTGGGAGAGTTATTTTCTAGATTACTATTGTTGAAAGAAAAAAAAATAATATATATATATATATATATATATATATATATATATATACCACTTACGAGTGGGAGTGGGAGGAGGAGCCTTTGCGTTGAGCGATGCGATGACCTAACATACAAAAACGTGATGAGAAAAGTATGAGAAATATATCTTCACGTTTTGTAGGTACATAAAGTTTCAAAAAAACCGAAAAAAAAAAAAAAAAAAAGACAACTCACGGGTTTTTGCAGCAGCATAAAAATGGCTACAAGTGCAACAAATGCAAAGGCAGATATTTTGGCCATTTCCTTTTTTAGCAGAAATTAAAGCCTTAAAGGAAATGTAAAATATAGAACCAGATTTCAGAGTTATATTGTTGATGGTTTTTATTGTTGTGGGATGTGGGAATGGTTACGGGAGGCTATAAATAGAGGTGTTACTAGTCTATGCTTGGGTCGGACCAACAGAGACGTGGGCCTACATACATGGCCACGTGGCAGTAGATTTTGGAGAAATTTTACTATATATATGAACTCACTCAAGCTCTCGAAACCAAGATCTCTTTTATATATATATATATATATATATAGATAGATAGATAGATAGATAGATAGACAGAGAGGATTTAAGTTCAAATTAATTATAAGCCTTAAATCTATTTAAACGGATGAATCAGATTTTTTTGTGTATTTTCTTATTGGATTAAAATGATGAGGATTGTATAATAAATTTTCATTTTTCTATAAGATTAACGTGCTAGCTTCTTTTTTTTTTTTTCCTTTCAAATGTCTGCAAATTCTAGTACTATTCTGTACTATTCTCTGTGATTTAACTTTGGAGCCCACAATTTCATAAGTTCTGAAAACAAGGGCTACAATAGAATAGTGTTCATGGTTAAATGGAGTGGCTTGACACCCATTATTAGTGTAGATTAGCAGGTCTCATGATGGAACAATTAGTAAATTCTCATCATATATGGATATTGTTTTAGGATTTTTTCATTTATTCTCATCTAATCAAAAGATATTTTGTGAGAATCTGGTGAGTTTTTTTTTTTCTTGGAATCATTATAATTTGGTGAATTTAAATACTTTGATTTCTATTAATATCGATTATGGTCCAGGCATCAATATCGACTTTTTGTTTAAAATAAAAATAACAAAAAAACCAATTCAATCAAAATATTTACTATCGGCCATCTTTTCCATAAATAGAATATTAACCCTTCTTAAATTATTTAGATATTATTAGTAGGGATGTTTGCAGAACTTATTGGTTGTGATATTGATCTTACGGTTTGTATGATTTAATTTTCGACCTTGGTATTAATTTGTTCTCGCTAAAATGTACGGATCACGCTAATTAGTATATATTATTGTATCGGTGCAGTTTGTAATATACATTTAAATCAAAATTATATGTTGGGTATAACATGTCACGAAAAAGCTTTATGCGTTACATTTTTCTTTATGTTCTTTATTTTTTTTGCTTGAAGAAAGTTTAAAAGCTATTTTGCTTAATGAGTAGAAATATGACAATTGTGATCAAAAGTATTGGCCAAACTCGGATCAGCTCTTATGATTAAAATCATTTGAGAGTTGGAAAATCTTAGGGTGAATATGTTTTTTTTGAGTATGATGTGGGTACCTATGAGCCTATGACGATCTCTATTTAGCTGAATAATAAGTAGAAATTTGACATTAACCAATTTGATGTCGACTGTAAATTTGTAGGTTTATGCTTAATGAAAATAAGTATCAGTAAATAATATTGTTGTCGGTGTTACAATCACCGAAACAATCAGAGTTTAACAAAAATAAGCAGCGCAAATATAAAAGATAAACACAACAATTTAAATTCCGTTCACAAATAAAAGTACTTGTTAACTTGGGTATACGAACCCGAAAACTATATTACTTTTCTTGTTCAAGATCAAATACAAAAGGAGTAAACTAATATATGAAAAACTAAAGTATCAAACACTATGATATTAAAATACTTGTAGCCGTAAAGGATGATCTTCTCCGTTGGTCACGGAACTTCGAAAATCTTCTTGATCTCGGACAATAGTTTCAAGTATGTAACTTGATTGTGTTCTTCCTTGATGATTACGTCATCCCTTTCTTCGTAAAATCCGTGCATCTGAAGAAAAATCTTGTCTTGTGTCTCCTCCTTGTCTTAAATAGAGAAGTCCTTTACTTGGTAAACAATTAAACCAAATCCTAAACATAATCTAGAAAACTAAATAAAGTCATAGACACAATCTAGGAAATAAAATATAGAGTCCTAATTTCTTTTGTGCCCAAGAAAGACAAACAACTAAAAAAGAAAAAATTGTCAAAAATAAAATTTTCAACAATCACTCCCTTTTTCCTTTCTGAACAAAACATCTACGACGCAATTAATTCAAAGACACAAACTCGAAACTCCCCCTAAACAAATGAACACTGTTTAATAAAACAAACCAACATCAAAACAAACATTGTTTTTCATCCACTGATCAAAACAGAAAATAAGGCAAAGGCATATGAATTCATTAACTGCGAACCCTCTTTGACCGTCGAGGAGACGTCGATGTTCCTTCACCCCGTGTCTTCCTCATCAGCTTCTTCATTTTCTTCAACTTCTTATTTCTGGACTGGATCCTCTTTCTTCTCTTATCCTTGGCTAAGCTCGCCAACACCTCGGCAGCTTCGTCATCCCCATCATTATCTCCCCCTTTTTTTTCAAAATGCAAAAGGGCCTCCAGCAAAGATCCTCGAAGCGCTGGGCAATTTGATTATCGAGCAAAGCTAACTGTGCCCAAACGACTGGAGTGGGAAACTGCACCATGTTGGAACCGGTGATAGAAACACCAGAACCGTCACCAGAATTCTCGGTAGTTCTAGGAGGCACAGTCCAAGGAAGATCAATGACGCGTGCCCCAGTCAAGTTCTGCCTCGCAAAGAGAACCAATCGGCCTCCCCAGTGAACACGTCGTCGACGGCAGGCTGGAAACCTTGATTCTCCAACAAGCTATAGATAAGAGATGGAAAACACATAGAGGACGCGGCCTTGGTCATAGAAAATCTCGTGATGGCCTCAAAGACATGCTGACTAAAGTTGAATTTGATGCCGCGACCAAGTTTGTATAAAAACACCGCTTGAGGACGAGTGACAACAGTCGCATTTTTGGTAGGCACCCAATTCAAGACGCCCACTTTGTGCATAACAGAATAAAGAGAAGAAAGACGCGTGCAGGGTACTTGCTCACGCCATTTCTTCATTAGCCCACCAGACAAAAAATTGATGACCTCATCCATGTCATCCACAGTCGTGTCTCCATGATATGATTCAGTCCCAAACATCTCATTAACAACTCAGGAGTAAAAGAATAAACCTTCCCACGCACAAACACTTTCCCATAATTCACAGACTTGGAATCCACAACAGACGGCAACATATTTGCATAGAACTCAAGGATGACATCATGCACAAATGACATAGCAGTAGTAGCGGTCGAATACATATCTTGATGTTTGAAGGAGGCAATCAAGTTCTGCTTCTCAAAGATCTCAACCGGGACTCGGCGCTTAGCAATCATCCCCCGGCAACGGCGCCAAAATTTTGATTCGAACTTTTGTGTACATACTTATAAATATTTGTCAAATTTTAAAAGCTCACCTGCAAGAGAACGGGATTGCGTGTAGGTTGGTAAGTTGAACCGAATCGTCTCTCAAGGAAAACTAGGCTCGAAAGTTCCTTTTGTATTTGTTGTTCAAGAATAACAAAAAATAAATAAAAATAAACACAAGAACGGGGTTTTGTTTGAATTTTTTTAAGAACTAGAATTTAATTAAAACTAAGGATTAATTAAATTACGATCTAATTAATTAAATATAAGGTTATTTAAATTAAGAACTAATTATCTAAATTATCTAAATCTAAGATTAATTTACCTAAGAGAAGTTGGATCTAGAAATTATTTATTCTAAGAGAAAATTAATTAATTGATTTTTTTAAACAATTAAGAAAATTAGGGTTCTAGAGCTTTGATTCGTCTCCACGATCGCTTGGGTATCCCCAATTGATGGTTCTAAACGAATTTAGACTCTAGAACCATTAGATCTAGCAAAAAACAATCAACAAATTCAACATCTCAAGCTCAACACAATCACAAGAACGTTTCGTCATGGAAATAATAACTATTAATTAAGCTAATTAAATTAAAGAGCATGAAAAAATAAATACTTACAAATTAACTAAGAAGAACCGCAATGTTTTTGGTGTCGAGATCTTGAATCTAAACTATCTAATCTACTTAAGAACTAATCTAAACTAATCTAAAACTAGGAATTTAAACTAAAATTATGAAGAGAAACTAAAAAAAAACAACTCAGCACTCGTTGGGATTGTCAGCCCCTAAGAGGCTTAAGAAACCTTAGGAAAAGTAAAAAGTAGGAAAAGTAACCTAAACTATGCTAAAGTATGTTTGAAATCCGAATTATGGGGGTATTTATAGTTGTGGGATGATTTTGAACCAAAATCAGGCTTTTATGTCGGTTCTGGGCCCTTTTAATGGAAGCGTTAACGGTAAGGTAGCGGTAATAATCGTTATAGAAAGCTACCGTTAGTTTTTCAATTCAGCGCCTCTGTCTTTCAAGGATACTATAACGGTTCCAGCAGAATAACCGTTATAGAAAACTGGCAGCTTCAATTTCTTGCTACTTCTTTGCCAGAAAGCTCGATTTTTGACTCTCGATCTTCATACATCATCTATAACGTGCTGAACTTTTCCGGTTACTTAGATATAAAGTAAAAAATCATAAATAATCACTTATTTGCATCAATCTAGATCAAAATATGGTAGAATAAGCTGGAAATACAAATATACGAATTCAAACTCAAACTATCCAACTTATACAAAAAATAATAAGAAAAAGTAACTAAAATACTACTAAAAATCAAGAAAGATCCGTGCAAACCAGCGTCAAACAGCTCTTCCGCTTCCATAGTCAAGAACTTTGGTGACACAGGCACCATGTCCTCGATTTCAACGCCATGAGCTTCATCGTCATCAGAATCAGCAGACAACTGGTCAGATGAGGGCGATGCACGTTTAGGGGCAGCAATACCAGCAAAACCAGAGCTAGAAGAAGAGGCAGGGTCAGTTGCAGGGGATGTTCGTTTCGGTGACACATCACCAGAACCAACATTGGTGTGCGGAGCAGCCTCAGATGGAGTTTTGATCGGAGACACAACTTTCGAACTTTCAACAGCTTTCTTGGCAGCTTTGTTCTTTTTCTTCTCCTTTCTGATGGTAGATAAATAATCACCAAGGGGAAACACATCGTTAGAGTCAGGCGAATAATCAAAGAGCTCAGGCTCAAGTGCAGGTTGAGCCGTATGAACAGGAGTAAACGGGGGATTAGTAGCAACATATCTGGAGGAACTTTCAACCTCTCAGTGAAAAAGTCAAGAATCTCATATGGGGAACTTGAATACTCAGTTTCAGCAGAGTCAGGCGACACCTTAATTGACGTTGGGGGATTTATCTTGTCAGCCATCTTGACTGTCTGATTCCGGCGAGGAATCGCCGACTTGGAGATTTGAATATGAGGTCTGAAGAATTATATAATGAATTTTGAGTAGAGCTGATCCTGTTTCCCGAAACTGTCTGCCCAACTTATTTTAAAAATTCATTTACGCACAATATAACCGTTTGGATGAAGATGGATTTTTGATATAATATTCAAGAGATATAGTGGTTAAATCTGAACGGTTGAAATTGGGTTTGAAGGTCTATGTCATCAGAAAGCGGACAAGACTATTGCAAAAACAAAATTAGGAAATAATGGTGTCTTTCCTTTAAGGTAATTCGAATTGCCCTATTATTTATTAAATGCAACCAATAAATATTTATTTATATGGATATATGGCATGGTATGTATTATTGTATACAAAGCATGTATATGTATATATGTTACCTATGATTATACATGCATGTGATGTTATGTACAATATTGACAAACATGAAATTTTGCAATATTTTAATGATATTCATAGATTACATAATATATTAGTACTTATGCTCTTAGATGATTTCTAATTTAGGAATCGTAAATAAAGTTATTTACATGATTAGATGAGAGATTGATCATGATTTTGCCAATATGTTTAGTTAATCATGAATTTCGATGAATTGATAGATTCATATATATTTGTAATTCTCGATGAATTGATAGATTCGTGTACATTGGTAATTCTCTTCAACTGATTTATAAGCTACTTTCAATATGTATCATTGATTGTACATTTACATATTTCATGATAATGAAAGTTCATGAACGGTATAAAATTGTATAAATAAGTCTTATGATAAAGTATATTCACATAATATCAAAGAAAGATTATGACATATATTATTCAAACTCATTATCTAAAGAAATCGATTGAACTAACTCAGTCTAAATCCAAAATAATAGACTCAAAAGAAATTGAGTACTACGATCATTCTTTTTATGTGGAAACTAAAATAACTACAATTCCACAAAAATCATCCACCAACCCCTAACTGACAAAGAATCGTCAAACTAAGTCAAGTCAATTATCTAATGAATTTGAGAATTCATATTGACCCCCAATCTTATGTTGGAATTATATTAGTTACAAACTTTCAATGAACTTTGGGATATGCCCTAAATGAGTATTTTGGGAATTTTATGAAACAATACTTCCAAGCCTAAGAATTCGGTGAAAAGAAATTCGTCTACTTGCTAAAAAGGGTCAATGACTTTGATATGTTGCAACTAAAAACATGTCTTACCATATGTCGAAAAGAAAGTCACTTTAAATGATAATAAATAGTTAAGAAATACGATCTCACTCTATTTTTTTCCCACTTGAGCAAACATACTGATGCAATTGTATAATACAAATTATGATAGTAAGTCATTAAGAGTCATGCCATTATTTTTCATAATACAATGTTAGACCTCCGGATAAAGAAATTTCTTGAGGCTAACCAGGATCGATATGAACCTTGTTAAGTTTGATGATATTCATGTTGATGATTATCATTAAGAAGTACATTATGAGAATGGAAACTATACATTTCATTTATGTGGAAGAAAGCACGTTTTAGAGTCAATCTAGTAATTTTACTTTACTACTTTTTGATTATTGAATCATAGAATATGATCACCAAATAACTTTTGGACACTAACTCATTCAAGATTTGACACGAATAGCATGGATTCTTTGGTCGTCATGATATGATGGGTCCATATTTATGAAATTAAAATGGACATCTTTTATTTTGAGTGAAACACAAAATGAGATAGAAACTTGATGCACAATATAGTGTCGAACTAATGTTTTTCAATTACAGCTAGTGTTATCTAAAGTATTAGGAGCACTACATACATTCATATCTCAAAGATACATCACTCATTTTTTTCAAATCTTGTTAACTAGCAAAATTGTATAATTGAGACCTGCATATGCGAAAGATACAAAGTATAATATTTTATTCTTATAATTGATAATTGGTGATACATGTGGACATAAACATTCTAAATGCGGATCATTCAAGTATTTTATAGTTTTGGTCGATGTTTCGGCACGTATGATCAACTGATAAGCTAACTTATTGTACTTACCAAACATACACAATTAATTATTTTGATTGAATTTTCATAATTATTAATCATTACTAACTATTCCACCACTATTAATGAATTTTTTTTTCTTAAAACAACACTTTAACTAGAGATGTAAATGAAACGAGTCGAATCGGATGCACTAATGTTCGAGTTTGTTCGAGATTTTATCAAGATTCAATAGTTATGTTTGAACTTGGTTGATTTTAATTAGAGTCGAACTTTAATGAGTATTTTTAAGTCAAACACAAATCAAACTCAAATAATTTGAAAAACTTACATATTTTATGTTTTTACTTATCAAATACGAACTCGAGCCGAACTAAAAATGTGTTGAATTTCTTTTAAAAACTTTGGCGTATCGAAATGCATTTTTATTGAACGAACTCGAATGAAGTATTCGAATCAAGTATCAAGTTATTTGATTTAATTTTCAATCCTACACCTAACAAGACAAGTTAGCGGGTATATTTTTCTTAATTTCCAATGTTTGGTGGTGGAACATAATTATAGTCCATATCGTTCCCAAATATAACGTAATTATAACCTTGTTTCAAGTTCAATGTCTCTATTATCATCATTTTGTTCATTGCATTTAACTTAAAATCCAAAACTTGAAAGCTCTGAGTATAAAGTGCAATAAAATTAGTTTAAGAAATTACAAGATCGTAACTTGTAACTTTCCTAAGGTCATTTTTTTAGTAAAATAAAAATGGTTAAAATATTAAATAAACTTGAACTCTGAAAATAAACAAAAATATTTCATAGAATAAAATTAAAATAATGAATATATTTCCTGTTATATTGTTTTCTACTATTATCTCTTGGTCTTTTATTTACTAAAATGTACTTTTTGCGTTTTTTTCTATTTATAATATGGTAAACTAATTTTATTTTTGAAATACAAGTATTTTATTTTTTTAAGAATTTAATGACAAGAATTGACTAAACAAGTTACAAATTCCACGTGGACCAAAAGTGAAACAACTTATATTCTATGGGACTTTTCTGAATGCATGTGATTTAAAATGATTTTACCCAAATCCTAAGGAATAAAAATGATTTCCTTAAAAGTTTGGATACGGGAGCAACCAAAGTTTTTCTCCACCGAAAAGAAATTCGACCTCAGAAAAGAGTTTTAACAAAATTATCTTAAAATTTCATTCATTACAGTTGTCCCCTATTTCCACTAAAATCAAACAATAGCTTTTCTATTTTTTTCTTCTCCTCGATAAATTAAGAAAACAAATTGTATTAGAAAAAAAAAAAAAAATAGAATCAGTTGAGAGAGAAAATCTTAAGGTGAATATATCTTGTTGGGTATGACGTCGTTTACTAGAGGTGTTGATCGGTTGGGGCGTTTGACGGTTAAACTGCCGGTTGTAATCGGGTTGGACGGTTACGGTTAACCTGACCGGCTAACCGTAACCACCGGTTAACCGAAAATTAAAAAAAAAATAGTGACCAGTCGATCGATTGGTTTTTAGTCGATCGACTGGTCTGTGGATTAGCCGTTAAAAATCAACGGCTAAGATCAACTAGCCGTTGATGATCGACGACTCAAATTCAAAAGAAAAAAGCCGTTGGGCAGTTTAACCGCGGTTAACCGGTTTAACCGCCGGTTAAGGCCGATTTGTTTTTGAAATTTTTATTTTTATTTTTGAAATTTTTTACACCTATAAATACCCCACTCTCCAACACCAATCCTCACACCAATTCATCTACTATTCTTCTTCTTCTCTTATATTTTCAAGTTTAAAGAAGTCAAGTTTCTAATTTGTGCAAGAAATAATATTATCAATAATATTCTTATTATTCATTCCTAATCTCGTTTTACTTAATTCTCTTTTATAATATCACTATGGCAAGCTCTTCCCGTGATGTTAATACCAACACTCCAACTTCTTCTCGTCGAGGTCGAGGATCTCGACGAGAATCTTCGGCCGTCGCCGGAGATTACGTTGAGATGACGGCGGAAGAAGTTGAGAACCTATATAATCAAATCAACTTCGACTCGCAACAAACCAATTTTGAAGAGGAATTAACGAGCTCCGATGAAGAAGAAGCGGCCGTCAATTTGGATGAAGATGAGGAGGAAGCGATGGGTGATATGCCGCCGCCTCAATCGAAACCGAGGGAATTTGTTTCCCCTATCTTCCGATTGCATTTCACAAAAAAGAAGATCAACGGCGAATCTCGAGCGCAATGCACTTATTGCAATTCTCATTACGCCTTCGGTTCTAAAAATAATAAAGGTTACGGGGCGCTCAAATACCACATGGAGAAGAAGCATCTCGACAAATACGGCGCCGGTAGTTATCAAACACACTAAACTTCTTATCTTCATCTACCGCCGCCGGCGGCACCGGCGGCCAAGGTACGAGTTCTTCTACTTTATTTCAATATACCGAAAGTGGTTATCGAAAGTTTCTTGCAAAATTTGTTTCCGTTATGAGTCTTCATTTTAATCATGCGCATAGTAGTCATTATGAAGATTATACTAGGGGTGCATTTAATCCATTTATCACTAGGATTTCACGAAATAAATTAACTCGCGATATTGAAAAAATGGCCGGTGAATATAAATCGAATTTGATTTCAATATTTGATAGTTTGCCTCATAGTGCCTCTATATGTTCGGATATTTGGTCGGATCATTTTAGAAATCATAATTATATGGGAATTACTTGTCATTGGATTGATAATTCTTGGACTTTGCAAAAACGTTTAATTGCATATAAAAAGTTCGATAGCCAACATACGGCGGTGAATATTTTGAAAAAAAATCTCCACTGTTTTGTCCGAGTATCATTTAACTAAAAAAAAATTTCAATTTCATTTGATAATGTCGCCGCTAATACGGCTAGTTTAGAATTGTTAAAAATTACTCTTTTACTTACCTCACTTACCTATTGTAGTTCTTTTACTTACCTCACTTACCTACTTACCTATTCGTCGTTGTCGTTGCTTCCCGAAGTGGTATCATAATAGTCGCTCTCTTCACCTTCATCCAATTGCATTTCTTATTCTCGTTTTTCGGCCTTCACCCAATCGTTCATCAACATTTGATTTTCAAGATTTTTGAATGTTAACATTGACCGACGCTCATCTAACATGTAGCCTCCCGTGCTGAAGGCTTGTTCAACAGAAACTGTCGAAACAGGAACGGCAAGGACCTCTTTGGCAATCCTAGAAAGAGTGGGAAAAAATACTGGCCACTTTCGACCAAAACTGCACAAGATCGTTAGTAACACCATCGGGGTTTTTTGGAACCGAAGTCGGTTCAAAAACTCCTAAATAACTATCTAATTCCATTGACCGACTCTTTTACTTACCTCACTTACCTATTGTAGTTCTTTTACTTACCTCACTTACCTACTTACCTATTCGTCGTTGTCGTTGCTTCCCGAAGTGGTATCATAATAGTCGCTCTCTTCACCTTCATCCAATTGCATTTCTTATTCTCGTTTTTCGGCCTTCACCCAATCGTTCATCAACATTTGATTTTCAAGATTTTTGAATGTTAACATTGACCGACGCTCATCTAACATGTAGCCTCCCGTGCTGAAGGCTTGTTCAACAGAAACTGTCGAAACAGGAACGGCAAGGACCTCTTTGGCAATCCTAGAAAGAGTGGGAAAAAATACTGGCCACTTTCGACCAAAACTGCACAAGATCGTTAGTAACACCATCGGGGTTTTTTGGAACCGAAGTCGGTTCAAAAACTCCTAAATAACTATCTAATTCCATTGACCGAC
>BMAC01000122.1:656973-667894 GCA_014905375.1 Phtheirospermum japonicum | reverse complement strand
AATATTCTTATTATTCATTCCTAATCTCGTTTTACTTAATTCTCTTTTATAATATCACTATGGGCAAGCTCTTCCCGTGATGTCAATACCAACACTCCAACTTCTTCTCGTCGAGGTCGAGGATCTCGACGAGAATCTTCGGCCGTCGCCGGAGATTACGTTTCCGATGAGATGACGGCGGAAGAAGTTGAGAACCTATATAATCAAATCAACTTCGACTCGCAACAAACCAATTTTGAAGAGGAATTACCGAGCTCCGATGAAGAAGAAGCGGCCGTCAATTTGGATGAAGATGAGGAGGAAGCGACGGGTGATATGCCGCCGCCTCAATCGAAACCGAGGGAATTTGTTTCCCCCATCTTCCGATTGCATTTCACAAAAAAGAAGATCAACGGAGAATCTCGAGCGCAATGCAATTATTGCAATTCTCATTACGCCTTCGGTTCTAAAAATAATAAAGGTTACGGGTCGCTCAAATACCACATGGAGAAGAAGCATTCCGACAAATACGGCGCCGGTAGTTCTCAAACACAACTAAACTTCTCATCTTCATCTACCGCCGCCGGTAGGACCGGCGGCCAAGGTACGAGTTCTTCTACTTTATTTCAATATACCGAAAGTGGTCATCGAAAGTTTCTTGCAAAATTTGTTTCCGTTATGAGTCTTCCTTTTAATCATGCGCATAGTAGTCATTATGAAGATTATACTAGGGGTGCATTTAATCCATCTAGCACTAGGATTTCACGAAATAAATTAACTCGCGATATTGAAAAAATGGCCGGTGAGTATAAATTGAATTTGATTTCAATATTTGATAGTTTGCCTCATAGTGTCTCTATATGTTCGGATATTTGGTCGGATCATTTTAAAAATCATAATTATATTGGGAATTACTTGCCATTGGATTGATAATTCTTGGACTTTGCAAAAACGTTTAATTTGCATATAGAAAGTTCGATAGCCAACATACGGCGGTGAATATTTCGAAAAAAAATCTCCACTGTTTTGTCCGAGTATCATTTAACTAACAAAAATTTTTCAATTTCATTTGATAATGCCGCCGCTAATACGGCTAGTTTAGAATTGTTAAAAATTACTTGTCCACCCGCTATTGGCGGCAAATTTTTTCATGTTAGATGCATTTGTCATATTTTGAATTTATGTGTTCAAAGATGGTTTAACTCTTTTTAAAACTAAGATTCAACCGATTAGGAGTGCTATAGCTTATCTACGAAACCACGATTCGCTTCAAAAAAAATGGCGAAGATTTTGCAAGGCCAATCAATTGCATCCAAAAAAAATTTCATTAGATGTGCCAAAATCGTTGGAACTCTACTTATAAATTACTTAATGATACATTTGAATATAGAGATGCATTGTGTACATTTTTTAATAATGAAGATGTCGATTTCGCTTTGTTTTCGAATATGTGGGATGATTGTTATAATATGATATCCCTTTTAAAAACTTTTAACGATGCCACCGTGGCTTTATCCGGTGTTTATTATCCTACCTCCTCAATACTTGTTGATCATTGTATTCAAATAGTACTTGTTTGTAGTGCTTTACTCGATAACCCGGAATTAGGTGATGTTATCGATGAGATGTTGAGTAAATGGGTCAAATATTTTCATTACATTCCCAATATTTTTTTGATTGCAAAAATTTTAGACCCGGATTATCGGATGGAGGGTCTTCAAAACTTACTTAAAATTTATTACGATGCATTAACACCTTTTTTAGAATCTCGTAGACTACCAATTCCTAGCCCTCTTAGTGTTGCTCACGAAGCACAACTACTTTTAATTGAAACTTTTAATGATTACGATCAATCTTCATCTTCTAGTGATGTTAATGTGTCCCCTTCCCCTTCCCCCCGTCACTTCTACAAGACCCAACGACCCTCGAGGAGCTCTAGCCCCATATATGAGATTGCTTGAAGATACTAAACGAAAAACGGCAAAGGGCCTAGTGCTAGTCGGTCAATGGAATTAGATAGTTATTTAGGAGTTTTTGAACCGACTTCGGTTCCAAAAAACCCCGATGGTGTTACTAACGATCTTGTGCAGTTTTGGTCGAAAGTGGCCAGTATTTTTCCCACTCTCTCTAGGATTGCCAAAGAGGTCCTTGCCGTTCCTGTTTCGACAGTTTCTGTTGAACAAGCCTTCAGCACGGGAGGCTACATGTTAGATGAGCGTCGGTCAATGTTAACATTCAAAAATCTTGAAAATCAAATGTTGATGAACGATTGGGTGAAGGCCGAAAAACGAGAATAAAAAATGCAATTGGATGAAGGTGAAGAGAGCGACTATTATGATACCACTTCGGGAAGCAACGACAACGACGAAAGAGAAGATAGTAAGTTAGGTAAGTGAGGTAAGTAAAAAGAACTACGTGGACTTTGATTCCTTTTCGAGGATACGTAGGCAATTTAATTCTAATATTACAAGTTAAAATTTAATTTTAATTTTGAATATTAGAATTAAATTCAAGTCCTTTTTTTTTAACTTATTTTTTTTCAAACAAAAAAATTCGAATTACGTGGACTTTGATTCCTTTACGAGGTTACGTAGGCAAGTTAATTCTAATATTAAAAGTTAAAATTTTAATTTTTAATATTAGAATTAAAATCAAATCCTTTTTTTTTTAAACTTATTTTCCCAAAAAAAAAAAGAGTTTGACTGCTACGCAGTCGATCGACAGATTTTCAGTCGATCGACATAATTTTAGTCGATCGACTAAATGATCGACTGCCTTCCCAAAACCAAAACTCAATTTCCTTCAGTCGATCCCTCAATCGATCGACTGCTTAAAAAAAAAACGGCGGTTAACCACCGATTTTCTGACCGGTTTAACCGTAACCTTAACCAGTTCTCAGCCGGTTAGGTTACAGTTAACCAAAAACTGGTTAAACTAACCGACGATTATTTACCGCCGGTTAGTTAATCGGCCGGTTATAACCAAAACAACACGTCTAGTCGTTACCTATGTCTCGACGATCTCTCTATTTTGCTGAATAATAAGTAGAAATTTGACATTAACCAATTTAGTCTATGTACGTCCCATTTAGCTACATGAGATCCATTTCCGCAAGTGTTTGGGTCTTCTTATTAAATATACTTAGAGAACGCAGCCCCGTCCCACCGAGAAATTGATAATCTTTTAATAACTATTATAATGTTAATATTTTACTTCAATTTAAATATTTCAATTTCATAAATAAATAAAAGGAAGATTTATTCACTAATATTAAGAATCTCTTTATATAATAACAAATGATTTGAGAATAGTAATTTTAAAACAATTTTTTGTTCAATTGTTTCGTCAAAAGTAGAAATAGTTTAGGATATATTTTATTTTTTAAACTCGTGAAATTAATTGATTATGACAAAACGCCACAATAGAGTATAAATAATTATGATGTAAAATGTATTAGTTCAAGCAACAAAAAAAATGTTTATAATGTATAATCCATGAATTTGAGCACCAGGAAAGAAGTTGTATAATAGAAGAAAGCCACATAAACAATAGACAAGATCACATTACCATTGTCTGAACAAACACCATCATTTGCAATATAATATAAATTAAAAGTTGAAACCCAAAAGAAAAGAAAAAAGAACTACCGAACTACCTGGAAAGGCATGACACTGAACCATACAATTTTTTTTCTTGCATATTGCCTGTTTTACATGACATTGTTTGTCCAAAGTCCAAGGCTCGTCAGATGAGTTAACAATCAACCGAAAGAAAAAAACCTATTGATTCACGACCCGGATCTTATTAATTTATCAATACCAGATGAATTAATAAACACCCTTATATTAAAAAAAAAAAAAAAAAAAAACTTAATGGCTTGTGTTGTTGTCCTCAAATAAAAAAATACAATTAAACATTAAAATAGAAAATACAGAAACTATTAAACCACATTAATTCTTCAAACGCAACAATGCAATGAATATCATATGCACACCAAATAAAGAAACAAACTAAAAAGTGGAAACGGCATATGCAATGCTGGTAGGAAAGTAACAAACGAATCCTAATTTCTTCGAACACTATAAATAACATCACACTTTGTTTTGCTAGAATGAGGATAAAAACAATCATCATAAAGTTAAAAAAGAAAGTAAAATCTCCTCAGCAATTACTTGTTCAATTATTTTCAAAAATGTTAACTATTTTCCAGTTTCTATGCTTAAGCTTCCTGGTGATTTAAGAATTCATCCTCTTGAGTTTCTATTTACATATTTTGGTTAGTACTGTCAAATAATTAGTTTGTTAAACAAAGTATGAAAAAGCCAAAACTTCTTTTGCTACATATCAGCCTAAACCTTCTATTATGTTTTAGTTTCAAAGTTTAAAACATAAAAACCAAAAACTATTCTTTTTTTGTTCATATCACCCAGTTCACATCATCCTTATATCTATAGGATTATAAACCTCCTATTTTTGTTTTCATTTAACAATATATATTTCAAATGCCTTTCAAAATTGTAAAAAAATACTAAGAACTAAAAATTCAAAAGGCAAAAGCTTTACACCTACAGGCCCTATAACATGCCAATGCTTTATAACTTTCAGTGCAATGGCCTTATATTCATAATAAGGGTAAATCATGTTGGGAGAAATTAATATCATTAATATAGAGAATATTAACTCTAAGCACAAAGGCTATTCAAAAGAAAATAAATTGAAAGAACTATAATTAACGATCACGTTCTTATAAAAAACTAAGAGAAACAACACTAACTTGAGATAAAACATCCACATCAGTCAACTGGGAGGATGGCCTGCTTGCCCCGAGAGCACTGTTGCTGAGGCCACCTAGAAACAAATGGCCAACTGATGTTTCATACCATGATTGAAGAGAATATTAGTCCTTAGTTGTCGCAAGATTAACAATGGCCTTAGACAAAAGATCAGATATCACAAAATTAAATAAATAAAAAATTGAAGAATGATAGCAAATGTCAAAATAGTTCTACTGCATTTTCAAACTACTAAAAACCTTGATTATACTAAACTAATACATATAAAAACCTTAATTTCTCAATACCCAATGAATACATAACAGTGCAAACCTAAAGAAAATCAGAACCCAATATTAAGGTAATAATAAGAATAATAATAATAATAAATTCGATAAGCACCTCTTAGCTTTTCCAATATAAATACAAACCATTAATATACATACATATATATATGTATTAAATGTATTTAAAACACCAAATCTATTGTTGTTTGTGATAGAAAAAAATAACAAATCATTTATGCAACATATATGGAGAAATTCAGGAATGACGCAAACATGGTCTACTTATTTCTTCCATTGACTATAGAATTAATAATGAACTAATATATCCACCAACAAAAAAAGCCCCATATACAAAAATAACAAACTATTGATTGTAGGATTTTAGACTGCGTTAAAATTTAGAGTTAACAATTTCAATCTATTCAGTATACGTAAGCAAATCAAACATGGATTTTAAGCTCCCATTTATATGATTTTAAACAACCAAGAAAATTAAGCAAACCTCAACATTGTGTGTATACCTCATCTATAAAAGGCTCCACTGTATGTTTTCCAAAATCTTGTATAAGTGATTAATATTGTAGAATTTGGAGAAGTTATTTTTATAATATTATTAACCTCTGAAAGGGTATATATATACACTTAAAGGAATCGGATTTGATCCCTAAAAATCAGGAAATAGATCTACAAATCTCTGCAATAAATATTCCTAAAAATCTGCAACCTAAAAGTCTGTGATCCAGAAAATCTGCTATATAATAATATATCCCTGAATATCTGCTATGAAATAAAAACTCCTAATTTGCCTAGCTTGATTTCCTACAAATATTATTCATTCTCTCTTTCCACCAACAGATTTAGCACAGTCATGGACCACAATATCTGCACGTTAATAATAGAGGCTACATTAATGAGGTAGTAACAGAAAATTGAATTCAATTTATTGATCAATGGGATGTACATACCGACTGAACCCATCACCTGGAATCCCAAGTCGTAGGCATTTTCTGAACTAATAACCAGAAAAGAGAGAGAGAGGACTGAACCCATGAGGTTTAGACTTTTACAAAAAACTTCAAATTAGAATGACCAAAACAACTACCCCTGAAGTTTGGCATAACTACAGAAAAAAATATAGATTTAAAAGAGAGAGCGAGGGAGAGAAAGGTTTGAGTTTATGTGAAATTTAAGGGAATAATTGTATTTTACAAATCAAATGGGCGTGTTTGAAATATTTTTCTTATAAGTGTGTAAAGTGTAATATAGAATCAAACCTCTAATTTTTTTTTTAATTTTCAGATATTTATTAACCTAAACTCAGGGGTGTTATTGTATCATCCTTAAAATGAGGTAATCTTGAATGATAAGTAGATAACTATTTTTTTTTTAATTAGGCTAAAGCACAAGAGTAGTTTTTTTAAGTAGTTAACACTTAGAGGTATCTAGAACTCATATTTTGAATTAAAAATTGTGGAATATCTTTTGCATGTGGAGAGATGAGTTTGAAAGCAATAAGCATCAAGCAAAAAAAAAAAAAACGTAATCCTTCTCAATCTACGAAAAAAACTGTTCAAAAAAATCTGAAACAACTCTAGTAAAAATTTCTATAAAATAAAAAAAGAAATACCTTGATAAACAATTTAATGAATCCATGGTCTTTAGAAAATTCGATGTCTCCACCTTCAACGGCTCAATAGTCTCTGGTGTTGGCAACTGTCATTGTTCTGTGAAGTAAATTGTGAAATCATATTACGACCACCAATCATACTCGATCACTATTTCTCAAAAAAAAATAAAAAAAAATCCAAGGCAGTAGCTCCATTTTAAAATTTTAAAATTCCAGGGCTTCTCCAGATGTTCCACAAAAAAATGTTCTTATGGAAAAATTAAAGACCAAAGGACAATTTACAAGGGAAAAATAATCTACATAAACATGACCCGTCAATGATATCTAATATTTTCCCAGAAAAATGCTAACTAAAATCTTAAAAACTAATAAATCATCCATGTTTTCACCAGTTCTATATTAGACTACATTCTATATCAGGCGCAAAAATGACACATAAAGTCCACTCCATATAAAACCCTTCAAATAAAGATATTTCAAATAGGATTCATGAACTTATGCATAATTTAAAAAATGAAAATTCAATGACGAGCAAAAGAAGATCAACACATATTGCAGAATATAACTGACCCCAAAAAAAGCTCTAGGGGAAATGCAACCCCCAGGTTCACCTAAATGTTGAGGCAATTTATCTCAACAAACAACCACATAAATATTCATCACTAAAACAAGAGATATGGATCGAACAAATATTAGACCACATCAGAAATCTCCCTAAAAACCCCAAACCACCTTTTAAAAAACACATATATCGTAAAATTACTCATGGGTCGAAAGAGGAAAAACCACCGGACTTCTCATCCATGACAAAAGCAAATATTGAAAAAGGGAGTTTTCTAAACAACTCACTTTCATGGTGATCATATCAAAGCTCTGACTCTCATGGATAAAAAAATATATATTAACCATGTTATTAATCTCTGTTCTATAATATTTATTTATTTCTAATGAACAAGGCAAGAGCAAATTGATAATAGAAAAATATATGACAGGTTAATTTTCTATTCTACAAATATTCTCCTCTATTTATTCTCCTCTGTCGTCAACCAAGCAAAAAGTAAAATTTTATAGGACTTTCACTTCATTTAAGTACCACATTAAGTATTTTAACCACAATTCATAATTTTCAAAATCTATTATTTGCAATGCACAATCGAATCATCAAAGATAAATAAAAATACATATCGGCGATGAGACGTATTTATGAGCTAACACTAAATAAAAAGGGAAAAAGAAAACTTACCAACTTCGGGCCAGGATCAATCACATGAGAACCAGCTAAACAGTTTTCTACAAGCATTAACATTGTTTCAAACACAGTAAATTAGGGAAACAAAAAAAATGAATAAATAAAGATAATAAAAAAACCAATGGCAAAAATTAAACTACATATAATAATACTAAGAAACACTTGTGTAAGAGATCCCCAGACCAGAATATGGAGCTCGATTATTAATTTTTACATTTACTAAATATCATGCATCTCTGCTAATTATCTTTCACATTTCAACTTCTCATGCTTATGGTCTAGTTGATTAAAATCAGAGGGTATGATACAGTTTTAACATGTAATGTACTACAAGGTTGTAACAAAAATATGCCATTTATAAACTCCCCAGTTCACCGAAAAGCACAGTATAAGGATTTTCTAAGCTCATACCAAAAATTAGAGCTTTACTTACAATTTAAAAAATAAAACCGCAATTAACTATCACAACACAACTTTACACTCTTCCCTTTGAACTACCTTTAATGGCTTCTACGTGCAAGGAAATTAAACATATTGCATAATACCACGATTTCTCATCTGATTCAGATAAACAAATGAGATTTAGGAGATGCTTGGTGAATTGTTGATAACCCTATGTCTCAACACCAAAAATTGGGCAATCAAAGCCATAGTGTTTCCAAGCACCACTCTGATGCACTTTCCCATGAACGCACAAAAAAGTTAGACCAGAATATGAAAAAAAAAATAACAATAACAGAATATTGAAATGAAACGTGTAATAATTGTTAAATAAAAAATAAAAATGCCAGATAATCATGGTGTGGTAACCAAACCCCGAAAAATGCCAAAAGAACTTCCGACCATCGATTTGAAGGAGATGACACATTAGTCTTGTTCCTCACATCACTGTCTAAAACCTGCATTTAGAAAACATCTAATCAAAAAGAGTTACAAATTATTCTATTGTATTTTTCGCTACAAATCGAAAAGGGCTATGAATTATTCACTGACTTCCCCGATTAGATTTGTTAGCTGCTATAAAAACAAAAAACTATTAATTATCCGAAGGAGGTGTAGTTTAATTTCGACCGCAGAAAATTCAACAACCCAATAAAATTGAATTTGTGTAATAAAAAGCGAAGAAGAAGAAGAAGAATGGAAAACGAGATTAGGTAGGCACTGGAGCTTCACAGAAAACCTGAACACGAAAATAATCTATTCATACTCTCAAATATAAATGGACAGTTCAACCACTCATCAATCATCCCAACTCTTCGAGTGATTGAAGGGTAACTTAGTAATTTCATTTGAACACAACAAGTGTCAAGCACATGGGAAGCCACTTGCAGCCACAAAACACCCTGTCTCTTTTTATTATATAGACTAGAATTTCGTTGTGGTGCAAATTTATATTCAGTAATTTTTAAATTGATTTATAAGATATTTAGATAATAATGAAAAATATAAAAGCGTTTGTATATTTTTATTAACAATCAATTCCGTTAACAATGCTATATTAGTGATTCACTCTCATAATCAAAATTTTAGATATTGAGTTTTAATTATTTGTATTATATAAAAATAAGATTATACTGTAACATTGAATCAACTAATAGATGCAGCTCCAAAAGGTATAAATGTGTTCTTTTAATTTTAGGGTTCCTTTTTAGTTTTTAGGTTCTCTACTTTCGGATTTTATTTTATTTTATTTTTAAGATTTTTTTTGTTTTAGGCAATTTTTTATAGGTCTACTAGAATATTATTTTTATTTTAAAAATTAATTTTGAGGAGTCTGACTAACGGTTAACGGTTAGGGTGTCAATTTGTCTCAATATACAAATATTTCCACTTTGAATATGAGCTCTAGTTCAAACATATTTATCTATTAAGTAAAGGTACTTAGTAGGACAACTTAATATTATTTAATATATTTATATATTGATGTATGTATTCATATGATCAGTGACCTGATATATAATATAACAATTGTATGTTCTATCTATTGGAAGTAAAAAGAAAAAGAAAATGCTATCCTTTTTGACTATCTAAACTTTCTTATATTATAATATAGGTAGATTAAATACATTAAATTATGTATCTTTAAATAATTATTCTTTATAAAATATAATTTTCCTTTACGTAATATACATTTATTAATAATAGTCAATCATATTATAAACATTTCAAAATTATTAAATTAGGTGTTCTGAAATAATAATTCTTTATACAATATAATATTCTTTTACCTATATAAATATTTATTAATAATATTTCATCTTAATTATTTTTAATTTATAATATAATTCTCAAATAAATGAATAAAACTCAAATAAATATATTAGAAACAAAAAATCTAATTCAAATATAGTAAATTATGATGTTATTAGTTACTTTTTGAATATTTGAACTTATTTTAGTATCGTGTGATTATTTATTTATTATTAGTATGACCTTATAAATTGACCTACAATAGAAACAAATAAAAAACCTCTCTCCAACCCACTAAAAATATATAGTTCAATTGTTGAATATATTCATCGAGAATGATAATAGTAACAATAATAATTAAATTTATAATTCTAACATTAAAAAGAAGTTGACGGCGATTTTGTGGGTGATTTTGTATTTATGAGCTAGCTTATTAACTAAATTTGGCAAGCGTATTTATTTATATCATCTAGCTTTACACATATCCGTCAACATTTTCACTTTCCAACCAACTTATTAACAATCAATTAATTTCTCAACTATCAGCTGACTTTTCAGATTTATTTGCCAAACATAATCACAATATCATATTTCATGACTTAATTCCGAACTAAATAAATATACAATTTTCCTAAATTATATTTATATATAGCTGAAACAATTTAAATATACCCTCTTTATTTAGCACAATCAAAGTTCTACCTTAAACATTTTGGTTTTGTTAGATCGCATGTTTTGCAAACTATTGTGTTAAGTGTTGGAATAGTTACAATTATCCGAGCACAAAACTGGAAAAAGAAATATAAAAACAGAAAAC
>BMAC01000122.1:591149-643265 GCA_014905375.1 Phtheirospermum japonicum | reverse complement strand
ATAGACCCTCGGAAAAGCCCTCGGAAAAGCCCTCGGAAAGCCGAGGGTTATGGACCCTCGGTTTTTTTTTTTTTTTTTAATTTTAATTTCTGTTTATTAAAAAATCCCAAAAAATTGAAAAATATAAATGAATATACAAATTAATAAACCAATTATTATAATAAAAATATCTGAAAATTTAGAATTATTACATCCGTTCGACACAGTAACAAAATTTATGTAAATCAAAATATCCTAAGATGGGGGGGGGTGGACTGCTGTAAATGAGCATACAGCGAGGCCATCTGGGCGTTCATCTGCGCCTGATACGACAAATTTTGATAAATGCAATAGCTTTGAGGCAAAAAGTGTTTTTCCTTTATTTTTTTTATTTAATATATTTTCCAACGGCCTTTTTCCAGGCAATGTGCAACTCCTTGGTCTGAATCAATGTGAACCACGAAATCATATATGTATTGACGATCATTTGTGATATGGCGGTGCAAATCGCATCCATTGCTATGGTTTTCTGCCATTACTGTCCCCCTCATCTAAAGCTCCATCCCTTGTTTTTTGATTCGATCTTGATCATGTGCATTGTATGTTGTGTTCTTAAGAACATTTTCATCAATTCAAGATACTATATGATCATTTATCCTTTTTATAGCTAAACAATTACAAGTAAAAAAAAAAATCAATTGACGGGTTGCCTATAGAGATGTGTACAGAAAGCATAGAGTTCATGGGGTTCAATGTAATATATAATAGTTGATAGGACAAAATTCACGAAGTGCAAAGCTAAGGGGGTTGAACGTGTTTTTCTTTTCTTCTGTTTTTATTAATTAACGTGCACATTCATTAATACGAATCCCTTTTTATTAGAAGGTAAGACAGAGGAATACATACACCAGATATGATAAGATAAAGCCAATGAGAGATTCATTTCATATACTATATGTCTCTCATTATTTATTCATTTCATAGATAAATAGTATTCTAACTTTAGTGGTTTTCAAGGAGATATTGTCTCTCCTCCTTTGGTCTTGCCATAATAGCGGTGCTGCGGTGGCGGTGCATTTTTGTTGCAGATAGTCTTACAAAGCTCCTTGCAGTTGAGGGGTCTATCGTGGCAAAGATCGAAGCAGCACTTAATATAGCTTGCTGCTCATTTCAACATGATCAGGAGGAGGGGGAAAGAATATCTCAATTAAATAATAATAATAATAATAATGACAGTAAAACTAAAAGAGGAACATAATAAGAGTGTGATTTTATATGGCATAATAATAATAATGTGATAGTTGATTTGATATGTGGATGAGACACACTTAAACCGAAGTATGCATATTTGTACGAATTCTGAATTACTTTTCATCGTTAAAAAGTATACAGTTTTGGTTAAGAAAGTACGGTATTTGATGGAATGCCATAATTATCAGGTAAAGTGTTAAATATCAAACACTTAATTTCATCTGCTATGTAAAAGTGAAGTGCATGTAACAGAGTGAATCTGATTCAAATTCAAAAAAGTGAGTGAATAGCACAAGAATTCTAAAATTGTTAATTAATTTGTCAATTTCATCTTCAAAATATTATAAAGATTTGAATAATCTTATATTATCGACGAAAATGGGATAAATTTCGGTTATTAATTGTGATTTAATTTAATTTTGATTTAAAAACTATACTTTTCACATATACATTACATGTTGGGAGAGTTATTTTCTTTATTACTATTGTTGAAAGAAATTTAAAAAAAAAAAAAAATTTTACGTACGAGTGTGAGGAGGATCCTTTGCGTTGAGCGATGCGACCTAATATACAAAAACGTGGTGAGAAAAGTATGAGAAAATATATCTTCACGTTTTGTAGGTGCATAAAGTTTCAAGAAAACCAAAAAAAAAAAAAGGAAAAAGACAACTCACGGGATTTTGCAGCAGCATAAAAATGGCTAAAAGTGCAACAAATGCAAAGGCAGATATTTTGGCCATTTTCTTTTTTAGCAGAAATTAAAGCCTTAAAGGAAATGTAAAATACAAAACCAGAATTCAGAGTTATATTGTTGAGGGTTTTTATTGTTGTGGGATGTGGGAATGGTTACGGGAGGCTATAAATAGAGGTGTTACTAGTCTATGCTTGGGTCGGGCCAACAGAGACGTGGGCCCACATACATGGCCACGTGGCAGTAGATTTTAGGAGAATATATATGAATGAACTCACTCACGCTCTTGACTTGATTAAAATATGTTAATATTAAAATAATAATAAAAAAATCACTTTGAAACTCGGCTATTTATCAAGTTTATAAAAAATGCTAAGCGCTAATTTGACCTATTTTTGGAAATGGGCGTCTAGGTCCGATTTTTTCCTTGATCAAGTTTTTTTCTTTGTATTTAGTTATATATTTTTTAGTTTTATTGTAATGATTTTTTATAAATATTTTCTTTGGCACAAAGTGTTATGTCCTATCGGCACGAAATGACTCAAAAGTACAAATTTTTCTGTCCACGTTAATTTTCGCTGAAATAATCTTGATAAATAATTAATTTTCGTGTGAAAAATAAAATCATATTTAGTGAAACCAAAATTTTTTTCCGATATATATATTAAAAACACATTTGAATAAGTTGTCTGAAATTTCCATTTTTCTATAAGATTAACACAAATTCCAGTGCTATACTATTCTCGGTGATTTAACTTTGGAGCCCACAATTTCATAAGTTTTGAAAACAAGGGCTACAATAGATTAGTAGTAGATTAGCAGGTCTCATGTTCGAACAATTTGTATGATTTAATTTCAAAGAATTTGTATGATTTAATTTCCGACCTTGGTATTAGTTTGTTCTCGCTAAAATGTACGGATCACGCTAATTATTTATATTTGTAATGTACATTTAACATGTCACAAAAAAGCTTTATGCGTTACATTTTTTTATGTTCTTTATTTTTTTGCTGGAAGAAAGTCTAAAAGCTATTTTGCTTAATGAGTAGAAATATGAACAAAAGTATTGCCTAACTTCGAATCAGCTCTTATAATGAAATCATTTGAGAGTTGGAAAATCGTAGGGTGAATATATCTTGAGTATGACATGTGTACCTATGAGTCTGACGATATCTATTTAGCTGAATAAATTTGACATTAACCAATTTGATGTCGACCCGATTTAGGTTATTGGGTCGAAATCTAGAACAATATACCAGAAGGTGCAAATTAGCGGTCAAAAGCTAATGGACGTAAGAAAAACGTCACCCTACTTTTTTTCACCATTTATTTCACCGTATGTGATGATTAGAAATAATATTGTAAATCTAATTAGTGTTGTTTCTATTATCAATTCCATTGATAATATTCATAAGATAGTTTTCAATGATTAAATAATATTAAAATAAGTCCAAATATATAAAAGTTAAAAAAAGAAAAAAAAAACACCTGATGACATAGCTATGTAATTTTTGAAAAAATGTTTAAAACAAAATTAAAATAAATAAATTTACGAGTTTATTTAAAACACTTCTTATAGAAATGAGATAAACTCTATTTTTTTTATTTAAGTTAACAAAACTTATGTTAGTATGATCAACTGATAAGCTAACTTATTGTACTTACCAAACATACATAATTAATTATTTTGATTGAATTTTCATAATTATTAATCAGTACTAACTATTTCCACCACTATTAATGAATTTATTTTTTCAAAACACACTTAATTAGAGCTGTAAATGAAACGAGTCGAATCGAACGCACCAATATTCGATTTTATTCGAGATTTTATCAAGATTCAATAGTTATGTTTGAACTTGGTTGATTTTAATGAGAGTCGAACTTGAATGAGTTTTAGTTAAGCCAAACACAAATCAAACTCAAATAATTTGATAAACTTACATATTTTTGTGTTTTATTTATCGAATACGAGCTCGAGCCGAGCCAAAAATGTGTTGAAATTTTTTTTAAAAACTTTGACGCATGGAAATGCATTTTTAATGAACGAACTCGAATCAAGTAATAAATTATTTGATTTAATTTTCAATCCTACACTTGGCAAGACAAGTTGGCGGGTATATTTTCTAATTTCCAATGTTTGTGGTGGAACATAATTATAGTCCATATCGTTCCCAAATATAACTTAATTATAACCTTATTTCAAGTTCAATATCTCTATTATCATCATTTTGTCCATTGCATTTAACTTAAAATCCAAAACCTGAAAGCTTAGAGTATAAAGTGCAATAAAATTAGTTTAAGAAATTACACGATTGTAACTTGTAACTTTCCTAAGGTCATTTTTTTAGTAAAATAAAAATGGGTAAAATATTAAATATACTCGAACTCTGAAGATAAACAAAAATACTTCATAGAATAAAACTAAAATGATTTAAAATAATGAATATATTTCCTGCTATATTGTTTTCTACTACTTATCTCTTGGACTTTTATTTACTAAGATAGTGTTTTCATTTTTGTTTTCTATTTAAAATATGGTAAACTAATTTTATTTTTTGAAATACAAGTATTTTATTTTTTAAAAATTTAATGACAACAAGTGACTAAACAAGTTGCAAATTCCACGTATAAAAACTAAAGGCTAGACCAAAAGTGAAACAACTTATATTCTATGGGACTTTTCTGAATGCATGTGATTTAAAATAATTTTGCCCAATTCCTAAGCAACCAAAGTTTCTTCGACCGAAAAGAAATTCGACCTCAGAAAAGAGTTTAACAAAATTATCTTAAGAAAATTTCATTCATTACAATAGTCCCCTATTTCCACTAAAATCAACAATAGCTTTTCTATTTTCTTCTTCTCCTCGATAAATTAAGAAAACAAATTGTATTAGAAAAACAATAGAATCAGTTGAGAGTTAGAAAATCTTAAGGTGAATATATCTTGTTGGGTATGACGTCGTTACCTATGTCTTGATGATCTCTATTTTGCTGAATAATAATAAGTAGAAATTTGACATTAACCAATTTGGAACAATATCCCAAAAGGTGCAAATTTGCGTAAAAGAGACGTATGTGATGATTGAAACAAATTATTCGTATTATTTTTAGTCTATGTGCGTCCAATTTAGCTACATGAGATCTTATATTCCGCGAGTGTTTGGGTCTCTTGTTAAATATATCTCCATTTGATTTTATAGGACCGAAAAAAGAAAAATATTGTTATTATAATTATATGTATCAAATGATTATATTTTTTTTAAATAAATATTAAAAATTTAAAATATAAAAATTGAGATAAAATTAGTAATACATTTAATTTTTTTAATAAAAAAGAAAAAAATAGTAATAATTCTTTTTTGGAAATATAAATATGGTAGATGAAATGGAATACGAAAATTCTAAAATGTGTCAAAAGAAATAGTGATTAATTCATTATCAATTTCAAGATATTTCAAAATCACTTTTTGTAGCTACTGATTATCATTTGCATTAGTTTCCAGCTAATTAATAACTTTTATTTATTATATTTAAGTATGTTTGAAAATAAACCGATATAAACTAACTTGTGTTGTTGAAAAGTTAATTGACCGCTGATAGTTAAAATTTTGTTTGTGTTAAGCATTTTTTATTTTATATTTTGAAATAATGTTAGCACTAATTAATATTATTTTTTTACCAATACCGTTTAAAATATTCATGCGATAGTTTTTAATAATTGAACACTATTAAAACAAGTCCAAATATTCAAGTAAAAGATTGGAATTAGTAATAACGTGGTATAAGAAAAAAAAACACCTTATGACATAATTATATAATTTCCAAGAAAGAAAAGGGTTAAAGAGAAATTAAAATAAAAATACTTAATGAGCTTATTTAAAACGACAATTTATTATATGGATCTGTGTGCACCCGATAAAAATATATTATCGTTCAATTATTTATGATAATATATGTGAGATATGTGGCGGTTATATATGATGATAGGGAAAATGAACTTTTTCGTCTTTCATGTTGGCTTACTTTGACATTTAGTCCTTTTTTTTTGCTTGTTTTCAATTTCGTTCGTTTTATTTTAAAAATTCTGCAATTTAGTTCGATTATCGCCGGAAAATTAGATCTCACCCGAATTTGCTGAGTTGGCGCCGGTTATTTACTGATTTGGCTTCAATTTTGGGGTTTCTTGGCCACGTGGAAATAAAAGAAATTTGATTATTTTTTATTTGCCTTGTTGGCATGAAAAGAAAAAACCAAAACCCTAAAGCTTCAGCCCCCAAAAGAAAAAAACCCAACTCCCGCCGCCCGCGACTCGCCCCTCGGCGGCTCCGCCGCCACCCTCGCCGTCGTCTACGGCTCCGCCACCACCGTCTGCACCATAGCCGCGGGGCAGCCCATCCAGCGCATCCAATGCTGGAGGAACGGCCAATCACTGCCGCCCATCCCCCCAACACTTCCTTCGACGCCGTCGGCGGCGGCCGCGACACTCTCTGCGGCGTTCGCTCTGGTGGCTTCAGCCTCATCTGCTGGAACACCACCTTCGCCCCGAAGCGTATTTACAACAACGTCTCGTCCCCGCTAACCTCCCTCACGATCGGCGACACCCAAATCTGCGGCCTGAGAAACACCACCTCTGCCGCCGCTGCCGGAAATGTCATCTGCTGGAGAGGCGACAGCAACTCCTCATCCCAAATCCCAAACACGAATGCGCAATTCCGCACGATTTCGTCCGGATTAGGTTTTTCCTGCGGGTTTTACAATCCAACAGCCGCGTCCTCTGGTGGGGAGACAATTTTTTCTCCAATTCAATCGAATAGCACTTTGCCAACTCATCAATGGCGGATATCCACGTCGGCGGCCGCCATGCCTGCGGAATCAACAATTTATGGTTCGTAATCTGCGGAGGCGATAATAGTAATGGACAATTAAACGTACCTTCAAATCCGGCTTACGAATACAGAGACCTATCCCTTGGAGAAAATTACAGCTGTGCGATCAGAAGATTGAGCCGCACAGTTGTTTGCTGGGGCGGCAATGGCGAATTTTCGAGCAACTTCATTGATGGAACTTCATTTGAGCTCATAGTTGCAGGTCTAAATTTCACTTGCGGATTGGCGACTAACAATTTCGCAGTGATCTGTTGGGGGCTGAAGTTTTAGGGTTTTGGTTTTTCTTTTCATGCCAACAAGGCAAATAAAAAATAATCCAATTTCTTTTATTTCCACGTGGCCAAGAAACCCCAAAATTGAAGCCAAATTAGCAAATAACCAGCTCCAACTCAGCAAATTCGTGTGCAATCCAATTTTCGGGCGATAAGCGGACTAAATTGCAGAATTTTTAAAATAAAACGGATGAAATTGAAAACAGGCAAAAAAAAAAGGACTAAATGTCAAAGTAGACCAACATGAAGGACGAAAAAGTTCATTTTCCCTATGATGATATATAACAAAAATTTAGAACTTAAGGGTTTAGTTTTCCGTTTCAAGGTTTAGTTTCCATTTTAGGGTTCAATTTTATATATCTTATATGTAATGATATATAACAGATATATGTGATGATAAATTAAATTAATGAGTGCATCTTATAAGGTGCACCCAAATCCACGATATAATATGACTCATTTAAAGTTCATTAAACCAATCAAAACTTATTTAATTATAATAAGCTTATAAGCGAACTTATTGTGATTACCATGTACACT
The DNA here is from genome assembly GCA_014905375.1 of Phtheirospermum japonicum. NCBI lineage: Eukaryota > Viridiplantae > Streptophyta > Magnoliopsida > Lamiales > Orobanchaceae > Phtheirospermum > Phtheirospermum japonicum. The sequence continues at coordinate 635,643 of BMAC01000122.1, read as the reverse complement.
TAATTATCTTGATTGGATTTTCATAATTATTATTAATTACTAACTACTTCCACCATGATTAATGAATTTTACTTTTCCTTAAAACAACACTTAACCACGGATGTAAATGAAACGAGAATCGAACGCACTAATGTTCGAGCTTATTTGAAATTTTATTGAGATTGTAACTTGTAACTTAACTAAGGTCATTTTTTAATAAACTAAAAATGACTAAAATATTAAATATAATTGAACTCTGAAAATAAACAAAAATATTTCATGGAATAAATGATTTTGAATATATTTCCTGTTATATTTTTTCCTACTGCTTATCTCTTGGTCTTTTACTTACTTCGATATAGTTTTTGTATTTTTTTTTTCTATTTAAAATATGATAAACTAGTTTTATTTTTGAAATACATGTATTTTATATTTTTTAAGAGTTTAATGACAAAAAGTGAACAACGGAAGTTACAAGCTCCACGTATAAATCTTACGGCAAGATTGAAACAACTTATGATCTATGGGACTTTTTGAATGCATGTGATTCAATATGATTATGCCTAAATCCCAAGTAACAAAATTGATTTCTTTAAAAGTTTGGATACTTGAGAAAAGATCATCATCTATAGAAAAAAATAAAAAAAGTCCAAAAAGCGAATGGTACCAACCAAAAATCTTTCCGCCGACGAGATATTCAACCTCGAAAAAGAGTCTAACAAAAGTTTCTAAAAAGAAAAATTCATTCATTTCGGACTCTCTAAATGTTCGATAGTGGACCAAATTACAAAGGAAAAACTACACTAAAATTCACCGAACTATTCACAATTTTTTCAATTTACCATACAAAGTATTTTTTATTACTATACTTTATCATATGAACTATGCAATTTTTATATTTTATCCTATATGTACAATTTTACACCTGAAAATTTTTGTGAAAATTACACTTACTCCCCTATACTAGGTGTATTTTTGCACTTTACCATATAACGAATTTTTTTTGATCTAACCAAATATATTTTGTTTTATTTATTTATGTATACATTTTATATATTCATTACCTACAAAAGTTAGATAATCAATAAATAAGTATTCAAATACTTATTTTTAATTAATAAACTTATTTATTATATGTATTCATATTATAATATTTATTTTTCTTTTAATATTATATTTCAAAAATAAACTAACAATATTAGTAGTGTTTTGAACTCATAAATAGGAGAATACGAACCAAACTTATTACTTTACGACTTCAAAACACTACTTGCATAGTTACTTTAGTTCAAATTTATTTTTGAGAATATTATTTTATTGAGATATTAAAATTAAATTCGAGAATATTGAACCAAACTTATTATTTAATATCTTAATTGATAGACGCCCAATACACTACCAAAATGATTAATTTAGTCTATTTTTTCTAATTATAATATTAAAAGAGAAATAAATATTATAAATATGAATACATATAATAAATAAATTTATTACTTAAAAAATAAATATTAGAATACTTATATATTAATTATTTAATTTTATTAGGTAATGAATACATAAAATGTAAACAAAAATAAATAAAAAAAGAAATATGTTTGTGAAATGTAAAAAATATTACGCTCTATGGTAAAGTGCAAAAACATACATAATATTGGGGTTAAGTGTAATTTTCAACACAATTTTAAGGGATAAAATTGTCCATATAAGGTAGAGTGTAAAAATGATGGTAAAGTGTAACAAAAAGAATTTTATATGATAAAGTGTAAAAAATTGAATAATCCAGGGGGTTCAACGTATTTTCCCTTGTTATTTCCACTAAAACCAAACAATAGTTTTTCTTTTTTCTTCTTTTTTTGGACTGTCAATTTTATACGTTGGGTACCTACCCGGTGATCCGAGTTAAGTACTATTCACAAAAATTGAGTAATGAATTGAGTGAGGATATTACTCGTAAGCTACAATCTTGATAAAGGGTGGGGTACGAGTAAGAATTTTGTGCCCCCTATCCTATCCGATAATATTTTAACGGGTATTCTAACTTTATAATACCCAATTACCCATATTATACTTACCCAAAATATATTATAAAATTAAACATATACAAATTATGGTAAAGACAAACATTTTATGGATGGTATATTTTTTACCATCTAACAATATTCCACCTCCCATTAAGGAAATAATTATAAAATAGGGTTGAAATAATTTTTGCTTTAAATTCTAATCTCTAATCATGATCTTCAAGAGACTAATTTGTTCCATTTTATTAAATGTCAAACAATATTTTCTTACCCAGCTAATTAAATCTCAAGCCTTACTTCTCACAACTCTAATAACATACTAGTTCGTAACCCGCATTTACGTGAGCATTACTAACAAAAGTATAAAAATGTAATATTTATTATAAAAAATTGTTAAGTTCATAAAGTAAATATTAAATAACAAGTAAAAAAAAAATCACTTTAAATTTCAAAAACATACCTTATAAACTATATTATTAATAACTCGAATGTTGAGAAATAATTTGCCAACTTCAAAAAATGAATTATCAATACAAACAAAAAAAGAGATAGTATTCACTTTAAATTTTGAAAAATTCATTGTTGACCGTGCTAACGTTTTTTTTTTCCCAAATTGACATAGTCGTTTTGAAGTGGATGCAAGTCCACTTCAAAAATATTATATTTTCATTATGCAAATGATTTTTTATTTATGTAGCAAAAAATGATTATACATTATTTATATAGAGAGTAAATTTTAAGTCATATAAATACATGAAATACGTAGCAATAATAAGTAAATTTTTTATCCATGTCATTCGTAAATGATTCTGTTCAATTGAATCAAAATCACAATGTAGAATACCATATGATATTTTTGTAAATCAATTAATTCTTGTAATCAAAACACAACACGAAAAAGAAAGCATATGGAATGTGGAATAATTAGTCGAGTTTATTTATGGATATTGTAATTAATGATATCAAATCAAGGGAATTTGTTGCCGATCAATACGATAATAATGACAACTATAACTGATTTCAAAAACGACTGCGAAATGAACAAATATATTAACATAATTTACAAATATACCAGAAATATATCGGAATAAATATAGAGATAAAATACGATTTATGGACAATATCAATCAAGATATACTATCTCTCATATAGGTATCAAACACAGTGGTTATATATGGTATAATTAATTTACAAATCAATGTCTAATTGATTGTAATAAAAATCTACAAAATACTAATATACCATAATACGATAGATATTGATTATATATATATGGTATTTATTGTAATTAATCTACATTCATTTTATAAGAATATATATCTCGTATGTATTGTAATTATGAAAAATGATTAATTATAATGTGGTTATATATGGTATACTTAATTTACAATTCAATGTTTAATTGATTGTAATAAAATATAAAAAATACTAATATATATTAATATTACCATAATACGATAATAATTGATTGTATATTCATGGTATTTATTTTAATTAGGAAAAATAATTAATTATACATCAATGTCTAATTAATTATAATATATATATATATATATATATATATATATATATATATATATATATATATATATATATATATATATATATATATATATATATATATATATATATATATATATATATTACCATAATACGAAAATAATTGATTATATATTTCCGGTATTAGTTTTTCTTAATTTACATATTTTCCTCTAAGAATATATATCCTGTATGTATTGTAATTAATAAATGATCAATTATACACGGTGTAAATTATAGTAACGTGGTTACAGAATGTATAATTAATTAATAAATATATATGTCTAATTATATATATTTTCAATGTATTTAATTTTGCTAAATTACCGTTATATTAATTAAAATTACCGATTATGAATTTATAATTATATATACATATGTTTAGTAAATACACTAATACTTTTAATCTATTTTCTTTTGATAATTATTCAAATATGGTCGTAAATCAAAATTTTCCATTTTTTGTGTTAATTTGTTTAAGGGATTACAAATATTTTGGGAAGTAATCAAAATTGATGAGGTTTGTCATGTTCACTTGGAGAAATATTAAACAGAAATAATATTTGATACTCAAAAATATTTCCCGGTAACTGGAGAAGTCTAAATGAAGCCAAAAATTACAAATAGAAAAACTGTACAAATATAAGTTTACAATATGTAAAGAAAATAAAAACAAAAAATTACAAATCTGTGCAATATACAGTAGGCCTTAAATCACGAATCGGGGTAAAATTAATCAAAACGCTTAAAAGAAAATTAATGAAATTCCAAAAAAAAAATAAAAAATTAGATATTGGTTGCAAATCGATTCGTTAAACAATAGAAACACAATATATATCGAATTCGAATCATATTTCATAATTCGAGATTATTTCACCTCGACAGACTTGGGTTGCAAATCAACCCAAAAATTTAACAAAAACGAAAGAAAATAATGAAATGAAAAATAAAAAACTAACCATGGAATAATTAGCAAGGAAAATCACAACTTTAAAAAAAGTTGGTAGCAACATCTTGTGTCAATCGATTGTAGATTTTTTCGAAATAGCGGTGGCTTTTGATTGTGTTGAAAGAAATTGAAAACCCATGTTTACGGTTGTGTCAATCGATTGCAGATTTCTTTCTGTGGGAAAGAAATTGGACAGAGAGGAGCAAAAGCAAAACAGAGAGGAGAAAGCAATCGGTCCAAATTAAAGAAAAAAAGTACTATTTTATACCCTTGACAAACTTACATAAAAGGAATAATTTTATGTAAAACGACGTGAGATTGACACATCAGATTTTCACTAAGTAAGAAAATGACGCATGTCATTTGAATGAATATGAAGTTGACACCTAATCAAAGTTTCAATAGAATTAAAAATATGGGTAAATATATTAACAATATTCTAAAGACAAAAAAAAAGGAATAAGTTACATTCAAAAGACAAAAAAAAAAAAAGAAGAAGAACTTATTCGGGTACTCGTTTACCCGTGGGTACCCGATACTCATCAGGTAAATACACTTACCCACCCGATTATAGAAATTGGGTAATAGAGTAGGGTACAAGTAGGGTAACCAAGTGTCGGGTAGGGTATGGGTATGGTGATTGTACCCGCACCCTACCCTAACTGTTTACACCCCTATTCTTATAATCGGTATATTAAGAATACAAATTGTATTATAGAAAGAATTAGCATCGGAATGAGGTGAGAATTAATGACCGGAATAGTATATCCCAACGCCAAAGGCCCTGTGCTGAGCCCGAGCCTGAACCCCCTCCTTCAGATGATCTGGTGGTCGTACTTACAATTTGCAAGAAATCGCTAACCCTAAAATGTGATAGGTTTTGTGTTCAATTCTCATGGAAATTTAGTACCTTATTTGTTTGTTTTTGGAAATTTGGCTACTTCCGTTGAAGCCTCGGGAACAAATTCAGTAGCCTTCTTGCAAAAGGCACTTAAAAGGAACATCGGAGTTTTATCCTTCGTGCCAATATCTTCCTTCCTTCCTTCTTCTTCTTCTTCTTCTTCTTCTTCATTTGCAATTATACCTGGATGTTGTCTTGAATCCCGAGAAGCAGAAGACTGAGAAACACAATATATGTCTTCTTTTTTGTTCGCAATTCTACCTGTTGCCTTGAACCCTGAGTACTCAAATCCTGAGGAGCAGACACTGCTACAACAGGGGATTAACATCAGTTTTTTTGGATTTTTAACATCAGTTTTTGAATGATATAATGGCCATCGATGTTAAAAGTCACATCATTTTTGTAAAACCGATGTGAAAAGATGTTACTTTTCATATCGATTATTTTTAAAAAACAATATGGAAGATGTGATTTGTTAAAATAACTTCAATATTGCCAAATAATTTGATAGACCTAAAAATCACCCAACTCATACTCTTTTTTTTAACGAATAATCCAAGAAAAAAAAACTCAATAATGATAATAGTGTTAATTTATAACAACATACTTCCAAATATTACCAAGAGATCAGATATTTTCATCAGAAGTCGAGAATTAAAAAAATTAAAAAAAAAACAATAAAACATATCATAAGCGTGCGCACACAGAGTGAATAAGGTTTAATAAAACGAAAATTACCAGATGACAAATCGGTGACATAAAGAGAACGCGAAGAGGGTTTCGAGTGAATACGGAGATGAAATCTGCTAATACTCGGGTGCTCGAATTTTATGTTGCGGTCCAGGTTCCGGCCCACAACCAATATCTCCAATTCCGGATCCTTGAGTCACTCTTTGGCAGTGGGTTGAAATCAAAGGCGGATATGGACGACGAGCTGAGGAAAAATGGAGAAGAAATAGCTAGCAATATTTTGACGGGGTTGAGGAAAAGTAGTTAACTTTTTGGCAATGAGTTGAGATCCAGAGGTATATTTTGACGGGCCGGTTTGTTATGAGCTAAGCAAATAGAATTATTCTAAGAATAGAAATTTGAGAAATTCTTGATAACTGTTATTATTATCATCATCTGATTACACTGATATGTTATATTGTGCCCCTTTCTCCCGTAAACCCTAACCTCTCACTCTAATCAAAATMGTGTAATAATATTGTGAGCCCACAAAGTAAAACAATTAAGTGGTGTAATCCACCAAATGTCCAGGCCTATTCCTCATGCGGTGGCTTCTACGTGGGCCTGGCTCTTCATAATGGGCCTCATTGTCATGTTTTATGTTAATAGGCCCAAGAGGTGTAACAATGCCCTCTCCATCAGAAATAACCTTGTCCGCAAGGTTGAATGCAGGATAGTCCTTCTTAAATTGCTGAACATCAACCCATGTCGCATCTTCCAAAGGAAAGTGAAGCCACTGAACTAGTAGTTGTTGTCGTGGCAGGTTATTGCAGATAAGAGTGCGTACTGCTAATATCTGTTGTGGTTCCATGGCTTGAATAGTTGGATAAGGAAGAACAATCGCAGATTGAGAAGAAGTAGGGTGATATCCATTTGCCTTCTTGAGTAGTGAGATGTGAAATACATTGTGGATCTGAGCACTAGTTGGAAGGTGCAAACGATAAGCCACCTTACCCACTCGTTCTGAAATCTGAAAAGGGCAAAAAAACTTGCGGCTTAATTTTTGATTACCCGTACCCCGTACTGTTAGCTGCCTATACGGTTGTAGACGAACATGAACCCAATCTCCTACAGCAAATTCGATGTCTCGACGATGTTTATCAGTGTGGTCTTTCATGCGAAGTTGGGCCCGTTGGAGATTTATTTTCAATTGTGCCAAAACCTGGTCACGTTGGCGTAAATCTTGATCTATGGCTGCATTAGAAGATGAATTTGGTAGATAAGAGATCAATGACGGTGGGTCTCTTCCATACACTTCTAAGAGAGGGGTCATTCTAATGGCGGTTTGGTAAGACGTATTGTACCAATACTCAGCCCAACTCAAAAACTTAGTCCATAATTTGGGAGAATCCATAACAAAACTGCGTAAATACATATCTAAAGTACGATTTAAGCTCTCGGTTTGACCATCAGATTGTGGATGGTAAGCGGTAGACATATTAAGAGTAGTGCCGTGTAATTTGAAAAGCTCACGCCAGAAAGTGCTACGAAATATCTTATCTCTGTCGTTAACCATAGATCGAGGCACACCGTGCAATTTAACAATGCCATTAAAAAAAACCTCTGCTACTTTGGCACTAGTGGCTTGAGCTGATAATGGAAAAAAATGAGCGTACTTACTTAAGCCATCTACCACAACAAGAATCTCAGTGTAGCCTTTAGATAGAGGTAGGCCTGTAATGAAGTCCATGGAAATGTCTTCCCAAATCTGTGCTAGAATGGGCAGGGGTTGTAACAACCCTGCCGGAGTTAATGTTGAAGCCTTGGACTGTTGACACACAAGACATTGAGATACATACTTACGAATGTCTGCCCGCATTCCAACCCAATAACAGTTTGCAGCAATGCGGTGAAAGGTTCTTAAGAATCCAGCATGACCTCCCAATGTCGAATCATGATATTCATTTAGCACTGCACTTCGTAATGTTGTCGGAATCAACAACCTCCTTTTAAAATAAATCAGACCATCAACCACACGGTGCAGGGGGTAATTGCTGGGATTTTGTGTTATTTGTTGTTGCAATTCAACTAAGTCTGGATCTGAATTATGTGCCGAACTCAAAACTCTTAGAAATTCAACTCGTACTGTCGTCAATGCATAATAAAGAGCTAGACTAGGACTGCGGGAGAGGGCATCAGCAATAATATTCTCACGACCTGGCTTATAAGCTATAGAGAAATCAAATCCCAATAATTTGGTGAGCCACTTTTGTTGTTCAGGTGTGTGTATAGTTTGTTCCATGAGGCCCTTCAAGCTGCAATGGTAAGTGCGAATAATAAAGTGGCGGCCCAATAGGTATTGACGCCACTTAGCGACGATAGATGTGACAACCATCATTTCCCGCTGGTAAGTCGATGCACTTTGTGCACGTGCACATAACTTCTGACTATGATACGCAATAAGTCTGTTGTCTTGCAATAAGGCCGCACCCAAGACAACACCGGAGGCATCCGTTTCTATTATAAAAGTCTTAGAAAAATCTGGTAAGACCAATATAGGGGTTGTGACCAATGCCTGCTGCAATCGCTGAAATGCCGCTTGAGCTTCTCCAGTCAATTTAAAGTTATTAGCCTTCAAAAGATCAGTTAAAGGAGCAGCGATAAATGCATATCCTTTAATAAAGTGCCGATAATACCCAGACAAACCCAAAAACCCGCGCAACTGCCTTATTGTGTGAGGGATGGGCTACTGCAACACCGCATCGACTTTCTTTGGGTCCATTGCCACTCCTTCAATTGAGATTAGGTGGCCTAAATATTCCACTGATGATTAGGCAAAGACGCACTTTGATAATTTTGCATAAAACCGATTCTCCTTTAAGAATATCATCAAAGAAAACTAATATAAATCTGCAAAGATAAGGACGAAATAGATCATTCATAGCCTCCTAAAATGTCGATGGAGCATTTGTAAGTCCGAATGGCATTACTAAGAATTCATAATGGCCATTATGTGTGCGGACTGCAGTTTTATGTACATCCTCTAGACGAACTCGGATTTGGTGATACCCAGACCGCAAGTCGAGCTTCAAAAAATAACGAGCACCATGTAATTCATCAAGCAGCTCTTCCACCGTTGGTATTGGAAATTTATCTTTAATAGTTATCGCATTTAAGGCACGATAGTCGCTACAAAACCGCCAAGTGCCATCCTTCTTTTTAGCTAACAAAACTGGAGAGGAAAACGGGCTCGTACTAGGGCGCATAATGCCTTCTGCTAATATTTCTAAAACTAGGCGCTCGATTTTAGCCTTTTGGAAATACGGATATCTATATGGTTTCACATTAACGGGTGCCACTCCTGGTTGCAGTGGAATCGCATGATCCTGGGGCCTTATAGGGGGTAAGTCGGTGGGTGTTTCAAACACCTGGTTATACCTTGTCAATAAAGGTTGAACTCGAACATCGATTGAGGTCGTCTTGTTATCAACAGGTTTACAAGCTTGTAGACTAAAGAAGGCAGCCACTGATCAATTCGATTGTAATTTTCGGAGTTCGCTATACTGCACTTTGGAGACGACAGAATTAAAGTCGCCTTGAAGCATCACCTCGAAACCATCAACCTTAAAACTCATGGTCAAGTCTGCATAATTTTGAATCACCGGTCCGAGGGTTGCAAGCCAAGAGACACCAAGAACAACATCACACCCCTCCAATGGTAAAACATACAGGTCCGTACAAACCTGGTGACCTTGAATATCCAAATTGGCCTGATGAACGCAACCCACGCATAATAATTTCTGACCGTTGCCCACCGACACTGTGAAATGCTCAGTTGGTTCGACTGGTAAGTTAAGAAATCTGGCCCACGAGGCTGCACAAAGTTATGTGTACTGCCACTGTTAATTAAAATTTGCACTATATGCCCAGCCAGTGTGCCACGAAATCGAAGAATTGCTGGCGATGGGGCACCTGAAATAGCGTGTAATGAAATCTTAGGACAAGTTCCCAGTGCGTCCCATTGCAAGTTCTCGGCAACCTGAGGTTCATCGATGGTATCATCGATTTCCTTATCAGCCACTACCATGAAAAATTGTGGTTTAGTTTTGCAGCGATGGCCTGGGGTATAAGAATCATCGCAATAATAGCATAACCCCTTCTCGCGTCGTGCTGCCATTTCTTTCGAAGTGATTTTACGAGTAGTAAGTTGGAGAGGAGAAGAGTTAGGAGATGTATTTCGGAAGGAGTTGGGAAGGATGTGTTGGTTTTTGTTTGAGGGCGTTGAGTGCACTGGAGAGGTTGGTGTGCCAGGTAGGTGAGGCTGAGGTTTTGGGGTTGTAAAAGTTGGTTGAGTAGCAGTATGGGTAATAGATGATGTGTGAGTTGGCCGAAAGTAAGTGGGGGATCTAGGTTTATGAGAAGAGGAATAACGACGGTGGTCCTGTATCTTGGCCTCATGAAGGCGGGCCAATGCCATGGCTTGCAATAGTGAAGTGGAACGCGCGGCCCAAACTTCGGCCTGAATGTCATGACGCAGTCCGGCAACAAAACAAATAAGAAGAAATGCGGCCGGTAAACCATTAGTACGCATGGATAACTCTTCAAACTGAGCAATATATGCATCGACTGTAGAATTCTGCAATAATTTAGATAGGATACCCTGAACATCCTCGAACTCGGATGGACCAAAACGCATTTCTAATGCTCGAGTAAATTCGTCCCACGTGACAACTTGGCGATTACGAGAAATCCACTGAAACCATTGTAAAGCCCGACCCTCCATGTGAAAAGAGCTAATAAGGATTTTCTGATCATCTGCAATTTGATAATAAGCAAAGTATCGCTCGGCTTTAAAAATCCACCCGGCGGGATCCTCTCCAGTGAAATGAGGGAAATCAAGCTTCATAGAATGGTGAACATTCGACTGACCCACTGACGGTGTCGGGACGATTGGATAACTGAACACAGGACTATTGTTGTGCAAATTAAAAGACCCAACCTGAGGAAAATAGGAAGTACCTTGATAAGGAAAACCACGAGTTGCAGCCATGGAGGTGACTATTGGTGGAACAGGGGGCGAGGGCGATATTTGGGGAATCGACATCGACAAGCTCGGGGGAAGTACGGAATAGGTCGGAAGATAAAGAGTTGGTTGAGAAACCCCAATAGGTGGTGGACGCAACAGGGGATCTGGCGAAGAAGACGGTGAAGCCTGGGCTGACATCGAAGCCTCGAAAGGGGCTTTCAGAGTGCTATCTAGTTTGCTATCGAGAGTAGAGAGCTTGGATAAAATTTCATTCAGAGATTGTTGCTGAGCGGCGAGTTGGCCGGAATGGGTATCGGATGTGTCTTGGATTTTTTTGACAGTATCATCCAAGGTCTTGAGACGTGTCCCATCAGCCATAATTGCCGACGAGCTCAACGAAAGCACCAAATGTTATGAGTTAAGCAAATAGAATTATTCTAAGAATAGAAATTTAAGAAATTCTTGATAACTGTTATTATTATCATCATCTGATTACACTGATATGTTATATTGTGCCCCTTTCTCCCGTAAACCCTAACCTCTCACTCTAATCAAAATGGTGTAATAATATTGTGAGCCCATAAAGTAAAACAATTAAGTGGTGTAATCCACCAAATGTCCAGGCCCATTCCTCATGCGGTGGCTTCTACATGGGCCTGGCTCTTCATAATGGGCCTCATTGTCATATTTTATGTTATTAGGCCCAAGAGGTGCAACACGGTTACATTTATTTTATTTATTGTATATAACATTTTTTTACCATAATTCTTCACATCGGTTTTTTAAAAATCGATGTGAAATATTATATATGACATCAGTTATTGGATGAACCGATGTGGAATTCTACTTATCACATCGATTTATTTAATTACCGATGTAAAAATATTTAACATCGGTAGTGAGAAGACTAAGGAATAGGAGTTTTATCCTTTTCAGTAACATCTGTCTTCTTCTAACCCTTCTCATAAATACACAAATAAAAAAAATAATAATTTCCACAAAATTTACACATGAACACAAATTTGATAAAAGAAGGTAAATGGAAATTAATACTAAGGGAAATTGCTCAGGCTCCATTTACACATGAACAAAGCAAATGTCAATATGATATTTCATCCCTCTAAATAGGATTATGTCATATTATCTTATAAATTAAATAATTACACTTACATTATCCAATAATCAGAAATATACAAGCTCACAACACAAGAAGTAAGATTTGACATTCATTACAAAAAACCGAAGTTTCAAAAGGATTATTATCCTTTCTTTGTTTCATATTAGCACAAAAAATATTATGGAAAGCAATTGCACAACCATTATAATTGTATTTAATGCAACGGAATTCACACAAATAGACAAAAACCCTATTTGCAAGCCAACTTTATTAAAAAAAATCAAAGGGTATAAATGAAACAAAAGAAGGCATGTTAGCAATCAATATCTGCTAATTGCTAAAACAATCAAAATACAAAATCATGTAACCTCCAACTTAACACATGAAAACCAAGACACATAATCCAACACCCATATGCCACATTAATTGATTCGTGGAAAAGTAAATAGAAACCCTAATGTTCAAAATTAAACCTAAAACTCAATATATGTTCTAGAAAACTTAAACAAATACTAAATCCAAAACGACGAAAGGGTTCGAAAAACATACATTGTAATTAAAAAAAATCAATAACAAGGAAAAATATACCAGCATTATTGTTTGGCAGACTTTTCTTTTCTCGTTTGAGATTTATGCGGAGTTTGTCCCATCATATACTCTGAGATTCTAGATAAATTGTGCAGCAAAGCAATGCATGACAAGAGGGTTTTTGAAGACGGAGAGGATTATTAGAGAGCTTTTCTTCCGTGCGTTAAAAAATATATTTTTTTTCATCTTAATGAAAAAAATTCATTATTTTCTAGGTAAGCAAAACGAAATGAAATAAAAAGGTTTTCAATCGCACACTAAATAACAATCAAAAGCGTCACGTAAATCACAATTCAGACCCAAAAGTTTTTTTTTATTTACTTATTTAATTATTGTTGTCGTGATTCATTATTCCGTTCTTTTTTCTGTTCTTTTCAATTATGTTTTTGGTTGATATTTGATAATTTAATGTATAAGTTAATATGTGTAGAGATATTATTTTATAATGATTATGATTTACATATATAAATATTTTCATATTAGTTAATTTATTTATTTTTTTCAATTTATATCACTCGCACTCACATATTCAAAAGAACAGTGCGGGTCAGCTTGGACCTGGTGACCGGTGGTTGACCAAATGACTTGAAGGCCAAATGTGGTTTTAAAACATTGGTAAACCTCTTAATTTAGTTCCACGATAAATAATGCAAAATAATATTATTTATCAAATCGCAATACTTACAGGAAGCGTCACGTTTGTAAAGACGATAATAACAGAAGTGTTGTTGGATTTTTTATATATTGTGACGCTTACAAGAAATGTCATTATTTCAATCCATTTAATGACACTTTGACGAGAGTAGGGGTGTTCACAATTCGGTTAACCGACTGAACCGAACCGAAACCAAAATTTCAGTTCAAACCGAAACTGAATTGAAAATTTCGTTTCGGTTTTCAGTTTTGGTTTTTGGAAAAAATCGGTTTTCGGTTCGGTTTTGGAGTTCGGTTAACCGAACCGAAAACCGAACTTAATTTTTATTTTATATTTTTCAAATAAATTTAAAAAGTGATCTTAAGTAAAGCCGAATTGAAAATCTCAAATCCATCACCACTGAGTATTAATGTATTTCATAAAGTGGCTTTCTTCTCATGAATCCACCTCTTCTCTCCTTCTCCGACCAGGCGGTCTTCTTCTCGTAAATTTCCATCTGCTATCGATAAGGTTACTAATTAAAATACCTAATCCCCAGTTTATATTCAATATGTGGTCTTCTTGCAATCCTCGTATTTTTTATTTTATTTTATTTTATTTTGATTTTAATTTTGATTATTATTATTATTATTATTATTATTATTATTATTATTATTATTATTATTATTATTATTATTATGGGGAGATTGGATTGATTATGTAGTTAATTTTTATTTCTATGATATGTTAACAAGCAAGAAGATCAATGGAAGAATGAGCATGAAGCAGGTAGGTGTTTTAATTTTTTTTTAAAATTTTTTTGAATAATTTTTTTTCATTTTATATTTTTTTGAATAAATTTCAGTTGACCGAGAACCGAACCGAATAAACCGAAGTTTAATTCTGTTTGAACCGAACCGAACCATGTATTACGGTTCGGTTTTCAGTTTCTCATATTACCAAACTTCGGTTTCGGTTAACCGAAATTTCGGTTCGGTTCGGTTTGAACCGATGAACACCCCTAACCGAGAGTGTGAACAATTTTTTCATCAAATGCTGACGCTTCTGTGAAAATGTCGCCCATATTGGTTAAAAGGTAGACATTTTTGTGAAAATGTCATTATTTTAAATATGCTTTTTTTAATACTCATGATATCAGATAAAAATATTGAAACTTTTGTAAAAGTATCGTCACGCAAGTGTCAATCATATGACTAAAAACCTGACACTACGTAAAAGTGTCGTTCTTTAAATACGCTTTGTAACAAAAAAAAAAGTTCATAATATTAGTTAATAAATTAACATTTTTCTAAAAATATTATTATTTAAATATGTTTTTCAAAATGTGCCGTTAAAATCTTGATTTAACTTATGTTTTTAAAAAAGCGTCATGATACTATAATGTTTTTTTAAAAATCGTCATGATATTACAAATTTTTTTAAAAAGCATCACTAAATTGTGTTAACAAAGATCTCTTTTGTTGTTGTCAAATATTGCTAATCGTAATAAAATTGTTGTTGCAATTGCTTAACACTTAAATATTCAAATTCAAGCCATCCAAATAAATGATTTCAAATCTTCATGATAAAAAACACAATTCTTACACTTGTGTCCATATTGTTATGAAACTGCACAAAAAGTAGTAAAACGCCAAAATAAATACTAGAGTATAAATCAAGTTAATTATTATGCAGATGAAATATATATGTGATAGTTTTAACCAACGGTGTTGGAGTAATTCATGTGTAGGAGTGTGAAAAATGCTATTAAATTTTTTAATTCTATTTGATTTTGCACAAAAAAAAGTTGGTGGTGTATTTGCACATGCATGCAAACTGGAGTGTTTTTGAACCTTTTTCCCATCTTTTTGCTTATGATAGCCATAATGGTGGTGCGTATATATTAAATTGAACTTTCAATAATTTGGGTCTTTCGAGTGGATGTGTAAGTACGAGTTGTGTATAAAACACTCCAATTCGTTGCCCTTTTACTTTGTAATAAGGAGGGAGACGACAAAATTTATCACCATGATTTCCACTAACTCAAAGCATTGAAAGTGAAAATCTAATTAGCCGTTTAGTGTTTAATAAATTTAGGGAATACATTACAACTAGTTAAGTTGTCGTGCGATTCAGATGTGTTGTTCGCAATATGCAAATAAATGCTTTACGTTGAGGAATTTATTCTTGGCATTCCTATTTTGTTATTTGTCTTTATTAGGCACAAAATTAATTAGGAAGTCTAAATTGTATTTCCTAGTTTATTTATAAGATTTTATTGTCCTAGAATGTGTCTAGATTTTAGTATGTTTATTTACCAAGTTTAAAATCCTAGGATTGTTTATTTAAGACAAGTGATTACTAAAGCTTGGGATCAAGACTTTTACGTACGGGATTTTTGCAAGGAAGACGCACGACGCAAGACGTACGGCAAGAAGAAGAAAACGAAGAACTACTTGGAGCCATTGCTCGATATTGACAAGTTATTTGAAGTTGCGTGACCAACAGATAAGAACTTGATCAACCTAGGCGACAAGTATTTAGTATCATGTGCTTTGATACTTTAGTTTTCATATATTACTTAATATTTTTGTATTGATCGAAAAACAAAGAAGTAATATAGTTTTCGGGTTTGTACACCCAAGTTCACAAGTACTTTTACTTGTGAACTGAATTTATTTTAATCGTGTTCTTAAATTTATTTTCCGCTGCATATTGTTTATTTTACTCTGGTTGATGTTGTTAGTTGGTGTTGCTTAACACTGATAACAATATCGTAAATTTGAAACTTATTTTCAAAACCATACACCTTCAAATTTTACACTTTATAAGATTGAGAAATGTGAGAGATTATGTCCATTGAAAATTTCAAAATGTAAATAACTCATTAGTCGGATTATTGTGGGGAAAGTTGTTTTTTTAGTTTATTGTATTATTCACTTTCCAAAAAGGGACTATAATATTGTTCAGTATCAAAACACTTACACTAAGTTGACAAGATTATCAAAAAGGTAAAAAATTATCACGATCGGCATTTTTTGCTGACATGGTGTGATTCAATACTTTCTTATCATTTTTTTAATTCTAAATATTAATTGAAGAAAAGAACTTGAGAAAGAAATTCATTTTGGTCCATTATATTGGCCACATTTCGGAAAAGGTACGTGGCATTGGCCATCATCAAACCACATCTGCAAAGTTGACTAATTCATCAAAAAAAAGTCAAAATAAGTTTGATCGGGATATTTATCTGACGTGACATTATTCTATATTTACTTATTATTTTTTTTTTAATTTTAAACATTAAATTGAATACAATATCATATTTACCCTTCATTCTTTTTCCTTAAATCAAATTAATATATTTTTTAAATAAAAAACTAAAGAAATCAGTGATAAATATAAAAATATAAAGTAGATCTTACAAAATTATTGTGAAGCCCCGACTATTTATACTTATGATTTATTTAAATAAATTTGATTATTCTTTATATCACTATTTTATTTCATTTAATTGGAATATTTTATTACAATAATATTTTGTTGGAATGTATATTGGATTAATGAAATTTTTTACTTCTATTTATTTTATTTTGTAACAAAAATAAATTACATAGTATATTTTTATTTTTGACTAAATATACTTAATCGAACTCAAAATCCTTTAAACCTATTCAATAAAATGAACCCAAACCTTTGAGCCCAGACTTGGGCACAAATAATAAGCCCAAAGGGCAGCCCAAATTCCAAACCGCCTTAGTTATATTTTCTGCTCCTTCCATTGGGTTAGAACAAAGAAAACAAACACCTCTTTTGTTTCTCTCATTTTCCTCCAAAATCCCATTGGCAGCAGATTTTTGTCAGCTGATTACCCAAGATCCAACCAATGGATCATTATGAAAGTTTTACCTTTAATAGACCTTTTCATAAGGTTTCCAACGCCACCTCTTGATCGACGATCGGAGCTCTAGATCATCGGAAAAATACCGGCGAGGTTCCTGTGCGCTGTCACATTTTGGACCGGCGCCGTCAAACTTTGGCGGCCGATTTTCGGCGAACGGAATGTCCAATATTATATATCAATTTGTTTGTCTTTACTCCATCCTCAAAAGCCCCTAATTAATTTCATATTTTGGATCCTATCCAGTCGGGGTTTTGAGCTTGAAAAGTTGTGCGTATACGTAAATATTTGTGTGTGTGGTCGCATGTTTTGTGTGTGTTTGGGGATGGTGGTTGATGTCGCGGTGGTTTTCGGAGAGGGTCTAGGCCAACGAAGGGAGAAAACGATCTTGGCAAGAGGTTTTTATAAATTTGAGGCTGAATTGAAATGGGTCAAAAGTATAGGGGTGAGTTTTTGAGAATTAGTTATAGTTTTGGACCCAATTGAGAATTTTTAAAACTTCAATTTGAACCCTCTAATTTTCAATTTAATCCCCTAAAATTGAATTTTGATTTATTTCAAATTGACCCCAAACAAAATTCTTTGAAACCACAGATATACCTCACAAACTTTTAAAAGTTTTTAAAATTATATTTTAACCCCTTACTTTATTAATTTTTCAAAACCGTACAACTTTCTCATTTTGAGCCGAAATGGGTCAAACGACTTTCAAATGATTTCAAATTCGAACCATACCTTCGTTATAACATTCTCCTACGTAAGACGTATCCAAAATTATAATTTTACCCTTTGAACTTCTAAGTTCAAGAATCGAGCCCAAACGTCTTTATTGTAATATTACGCGTCCTATTATATTAGTTTCATTTCCAAGTGTCTTAGTACCTTATATATATTACTTTAATATAGTTATATTATATTTTAGGATTGTACATGGGCTTTTATTTGGAAGTGACGAGGCATTTCATGTACTAGATCGGGAATTTCGTAAAGCCATCGTAGTTATATGCTTGATTTTGGAAAGAACTTCAAAGAAGGTGAATAAAACTTTCTTAAACTAGGGAGCTTGAAAATTCTCAAATTATAATGCGTTGTTTGTGCTTATCTGCGAGTAAAATATTTTTAATTGTAAAGTTTGAGATTTTCCAAATCAAGAAGCACTTGTTGCTTAAACATATTTTTCTGTTTGTATACGTCTTTTGAAAAATAGTATTTTGAGGGAAAATATGCAAGTGTGGATTGCCCTTGTGCTTAATCAGAAGTTCAATTATATGATCTTATATTAAAGGTATCATTTGAACTCGATTGTTGTTGTTGATGGTCTGTTATCGATTGTTACTGTCTGTTACTGTTACTGTCTGTCTGTCATTTTTACTGTCTGTCAGGCACGAGTAGTTTGAGCAATCAATCGAACAAGTTGCCTGTGATTCTTGCTCGACTACTCATGGTACCTGTTCCCATTGTTCCTGGTCGGATCGGAGACGACGGCAGTATTTGGGTCGTAAATTGGGTATATTTAGGAATATGGCGTACCCTGGGTTTGATTCTCATAGCTAAAGGGACGTCGAGCCTACTGGTAGGGAGAAGGCGATTTAGCTTCGGCCTGAAGTGTCATCTTTCATGTCCTGTGAGTTGATGTTTGATCAACATCGATTCTACATTTATGTGAGTTAATCTGTTTCGAAAGCTAAGTGCTACGCGTGGGAGCCACCTCTAAAGTCCTTCGGGAGTTAAGTGCTACACGCAGGAGTCACCTCTAGAGTTCCGTATCCGTACACTCACTAATCGGACTGACTGTTTTAGAACGAGACAGGTTTTACTGTCTGTTCAACTGTTAACTATTTCAATTAATTTCTCAAAAATAAGTTTGTATTACTTGTGTATTTTAAATACGATAATTGGTTAGATTTTGGGAAATTCTATTGTTTAATCTTTCTAAAATATTTTAATTTTGAAACTGCTAACTAAAGTTTTGTTACACGTACGAAAATAATTTTGCACACCAAGTGCTTTGATTATTTTATGAAAATTATATTCTAAACTCTTGTCAATTTTTTATTTTAAAAGAAAATTTGTATTTCATTTGCTTGGCCTCGCTGAACTCTTTTAGCTCACGCTCTCGTTTAATTTAAAACCAAACTCTCCAGATATCGACGATAACGCGAATGAAGTTGACTTCGATTTTCAAGGTGAAAACTGACTCGTCTAGAGCTTTCTTTTGTCGACTTCCTTTTATTGTGTTTTATGTATATGAAAACAAATTTCAGGTGAGAGTTTTACTTATTTATTTATTTTATTTACTATTAAGGAAGTATTTTTTTGGGGGGCGTTACAATTATTAAATAAATATAAAAAATTTTATAATTTTTTATTATTAATAAGATTTTAATTAATAAAAAATTAATAAAATTAGAAATAAATTTTAAAAAAATATAAAAAATATAGATATTTATATGAAAAAACTTAGTTTTATTCATATAAATTTTTTTATATATTTTATAATTTTTTATAATTTTATTTTATGATTTTATATTTATATATAATTGATTAGATAATTTTTTTTATTAGTCATTTTCTAATATAAATATCTATATTTATTATATAATTTCTTAATATTTATTTTATATTTTTATATTTATCTCAAATTTTAAATAATTATTTATTGATTGAAATTTTATTAGTTAGATTAAAGAAAACTAGAAAATGAAAGGGAAGGCAAAACATATTTGTAATGTCTTTAATTATAGGGAAAATGATAAGACAATATTGCAACACACCACGTCAGAAAAATGCCTCTATCAAGCTTTTTTGGACTTTTTTTGATAAATTGGCCAACTTAGCAGATGTGGTTTGATGATTGTCAATGTCACGTATCTTTTTTGTAATGTAGTCACTAAAATAAATTTCTTTCTTTTTTTCTTCAATTAATGTTTAAAATTAAAAAAAAAAATGATAAGAAAGTATGGAATCACGCCACGTCAGCAAAAAAAACTCGATCGGGATAATTTTGAATTTTTTTTGATAATTCTACCAACTTAATGTAGGTATTTTAATATTAAATAATATCATAATTTTTTGTTTTTTTTAAGTGAACAATATAATGAATTAAAAATATCCCGATTAGTGTGCAACTATGACCCCTTAACTTTATTTTTCCCAAGAAGAAGACCCAACAGCTCCACTTTTTGTAATATTTCAGCTTAACTTTATTTTTCCCAAGAAGAAGACCCAACAGCTCCACTTTTTGTAATATTTCAGTTGCATTATGAATTATATGGATTTCGTCATATTCGAATTTTAACCTCCTGTGTAAAATATATTATTATATAAACAAACTTTTAAACTAATAATAATAATAATAATAATAATAATAATAATAAAAAGCACTTTGAACCAAGAGCTTCTAATTTCAATTTCAAAATAGTTAGCTACCCCACCCCCACCCCCACCCCCTATTGTGTGATCAATATCCGAGGCATATATATAGTAGAAAGACAACAATATGAAATGAGCAATAAAAAAAAATATTATAAATTGGAACGTATATTAACTTGAATAAAAATAGAATAACGACGTTATTATAGAAATAAAAATAAATACAAAGTAATACATAAACATAAAAAAATATCAATTTATTTCATTAAATTTTATTCACGGTGAAATCCTCAACCTGAAAATGTTAAATGATATGTGAATTTTCAACTCACTTGGTGGGAATCAACTTAGCAGAACTTAACACTAGTGTTGTTAACAAAATGAATTGAACTGAGCTTAAGAATTTCGAGTTCGAACTCGGCTATTACTCAAACAATGTACGAGTTCTTTCGTTCATTATTCAAGCGAAAATTTGTGCTCGTGTTCGTTCGGTTTATTCTTTGTAAAGTTCAAGTCACTGGTGGAAAAACAGTGATTAGAGATGGTTTTAAATAGCCTTTAGAGGCGGTTTTGACCCGCATCTAATCAAGGCGTCGCAAATGCCTGTTGCTAATTGGGCGGCGGTTCTTATTTATAACCGCCTCCTATAGTCATTATAGTTTTATGAAAACCACCCAGAATTCATTATTAGAGGCGGTTATTTGTTACAAACCGCCTCTTATTTTTCCTAGTCGATGGCGGTTTTTTGTACACCTGCCTTTCGAAATTGTGAGGCGGCTAAAAAACTCTGAGGTGCTCAATTTTATTATTACTAACAGAGGCGGTTCTATATTATAACAACCTCAGATAATTAATTTTTTGTTTAATGTAATTTCTGGGTTTTTTCTTTCACCCTGCAGTAGCAATTTCACCAATATACCAATAGTAATTTTCTGGAATTTTACGTTCAGCTACATAGCAATTTCACCAAAATATGAATATACACATCTAATACCCCTTCGTATTTGAGCTGCTCTTAGCATTACTGCTCATGTTGCTCTTTTCATTCCTCCCCAAATTCCCCAACAAATCATAAAAATCATTGATCTGATTCCTGATCTTATTGGATAGTGGTGACGAAATGGTCGCAAACACGTCATCTTCAAACCCAGCAACCTATCGAATATATCCTCATCGTACACCGGCTTATCGTACACAAGTACCGAGGATGCTTTATTATTGCTACTGATGTTATTCTTTGGTTCACTAGCACAGGAGGACTTGAAAATAGAATTGTAATCAAAATCGTTCACCACCGAGTTTTGTAGTTACTATTGGAATTCGAGCTCGGCGTGTATTTAGGTAGCCCGCCGAAGACGTCGCTGAACAATGGATCGACGATCCGACGGCGCAGACCTCATCTGGTTAGATTTTCCACAGGCTCCTAGCCCAAAGTCGCGGGCCAGCACATCCAGATCATCCATCGTACAAAACTAATAAACGGCTCAATTTGCAGCAATCAGATCCAATCAGGAAACCGCACTGGCCAGGTATGGAGATTGGTTGGATTCGAAAAAATGAATCGGAATTGGAGGTTTAAAAAGGTCCGACCAGATCAATTCGTACTTACTTCGGAGCAAAATGATCGCGCAGAGTTAGGGTTGGGAGGTGCAATTAGGGCCACTCCAGTTTAGGGTGGAGATGATAGCGACGACGGAGATTAGCAAGGGCGAGAGTATATGAAGGAGCAAAGCGCACAGGCAGAGTAGGAGTTTTCTGAGTTTTCCGAAAGGGGAGTTTTTTTCTTAAATTGTGCAGGTATATAGGTTATTTATTTTAATTGCGGTAGTTCAATTTTTGGCTCCTGGAGGTGGTTCGGTTAGAGAACCGCCTCTGAGGTGAACTGCCTCCCAGTCAAAAATTTCTGAGGCGGTTTTTTAAAGAACCGCATAGGTGTTATTATATGATGCGGTTCATGTCAAGAACCGCCACCGTGCGATTTTTCTTTTTTATAATTATAAGGCGGTTTAGATGACACAAGCGTCACATATATCAATATTGAGGCGGGCTTAAATTAAACCGCCTTATATGCAGGGCCTCTAATTTGATTTTGTGTACTAGTGAGTTCTTTCATCCGGCTCGTTTAATTTAACGATTATATTCGATTTGTTCATCTACCTCGAGTTTGAATTGTTCGAACAATGTTTTCTCATTAAGATGAAGTCCAAGAACGACTAGATTTTTTTGTTTTTACTTTTAAGTTTCTTCTTTTATCAAAAGTAAAATATAATAAATAACACACACACACACACACACATATATATATATATATATATATAGGTATGTTCTCGAACATATACTCAGGTTCATTCGATTAATAATCGAGCCTAGTTTTCTGTTCGAGTTTGACTCAATTATTAAACAAACGAGCTTGAATGAACTTTTATTCGCAAACATTCGATTCGTTAACAACATTAATTAACAGAATATTCATAAAGCACGTGGTCATAATTAAATATGGTATCAGCTAAAACTCGAAAATCCTTTAATGATCTCGTATTGTTCGAACAAAGTCCATAATTATATTGATCGATAATAACTGGCAATAACTAAATGTTATATATTAAGAGAAGACATTCAACTCTTAGGAAAGAACGTAGTATATAAAATATTAAATAAAAATAACATGGGACTCTATTACTACCAGAGGCGGATTTACCTTAGTCCTTGAGGGGGCCACGGCCCCCCCAAAAAAATTCCAAAACCCTAATACTATTTATGATTTTTTTGTTATTTGTAGTTATATATATATATTGGCCTCCCCAAACTTACAAATATGTAGATTGGTCTATTGGTTTGTGCCTTAGTTTTTTTTTTTCAAATGGTTCATGGTTCAACTCCTACAGTCTTGCACATTTTTCTTTATTTTTTATCTTTTTTTTTCTCTTATCATTTTTCCTTCTTTTTATCCACTAATTCATATATTCTTTATCCTTCATTTTCATTTCTTTTGATTTTTCTCCTTTTCATCAATTAAATTTAAAAATAAAAATATGGAATTAAAAATATCATCCCTTTCACTTTCTTTTTATTTTTGTCTTTCTCGTTATTTAACTTAAAAAATAACAATATAAAACAAAAAGAAAATATCGCTCATTTCTCTCTTTTTTCGTCACCTTTTTTTTGTTAATATTTCACAAATTAATGGCACCAACTTAGAAGTAAAAACATATATTTCTTATTTTCTTTCACCCCTCTCTAACTCTTTTTTTTTTCTCCATATCCTTTCTAATTTATCGTAACACCAAAAAGGTTAAAAATATAATTTTCCCTTGATATAACACGAGTTGATTCTCGTCATTTCATCAAATTATTTTTGTCTTTTAATACGCGGACTACCCGAACAAATAATCTTGGATCCGCCTCTGATTACTGCGTAAAAATGTAATGTAAATTTGACGAATGCTCGTGAATAAATGATACCTTCCTCATACGATCGTTTTCTACAAAAATATATTTTTAACTCAATACATGACTTGAGGAATCTAGGACTTAAAATAGTTGAATAAAAAAGAGAAAATTATTCTTTACCTCCTGAACTATGACCATTTTGACACTTTGCCTCCTAAACTTTTTTTTCGTGCAAAGTACCTCCTAAATTGTGCGAGTTTTGCACTTAACCTCCTGAACTCCCATTTTTGGTTGAAATCCTAACCGGATCTCACTCGTGTGACATACACGCTAATATATAAGGGGTAAAATTGACTTTCCATCTCCTCCTCATGACTCCTGCTCAAAACGATGGCACGTGAGCACTCGTGTGACCTTTTAAGATAATGTTCACATTAATATATGTATACACGTAAGATTTATTACCTACGTAGTGCTCACGTGCCATTATTTTGAGCGGGAGTCATGAGTACGAGATGGAAAGTCAATTTTACCCCTTATATGTTAGCGTGCATGTCACCCGAGTGAGATCCGACTAGAATTTCCACCAAAAATGGGAATTCAGGAGGTTAAGTGCAAAATTCGCACAGTTTAGGAGGTAATTTTCATGAAAAAAAAGTTTAGGAGGCAAAGTGTCAAAATGGTCATAGTTCAGGAGGTAAAAAATATTTTTCTCAATAAAAAATGAAAGAGAATAAACTGAGTTGGGTGAAACACATAAACAATCAAGTCAAATGGGTTATGTAGCAGATTACAGAAAGTTAAGAGGTAAAACTATAATTACCATGAAAAGTTGGAAATCCCAAATTGAAAGTGCACACCAAAACAGGTCCCTAAGCCATCGTCCCCGCCACCTTCTTCATCTCTCACTCTCTGCCCCATACCAGACTCCATAAATCCACAACCGAAAAACCCCATCTTCTTCATCTCTCTCTCCTCCCGTCGGTCCTCTCTTCACATACCACGATTGTGCAGCTCATTCGGCGGTATCTCATGGCGTTTTGAAGGTGGTCTGTTTCGTCTCCGGCGAGCTTTGTGAGGATCATGAGAGGGAGTGCGGTGATGAGTTCTATGTAATTGATATATTTTCGAGAGAATGTGGCCATTATTACGTACACCTATGTACATTGCCTTTGTACACCCAAATATTAACATTTAATATAATAATAAATATTTGATACAACGAATTTAACGTTTTCATCTATATTATGAAAATTTTTACATTTGTTACATTAAAATTCATATTTATCATATTTTAGATGATTAACATATATACATGTATATTGATATTTATCATAATAAAAATGAACTTTTATCAAATAGACATAAATTAATCGGTGTAGAATGCAAATACATGGGAGTGGATTTGAAGGGAAGGAAGGGAAGGGAAGATGGGGATAAAATCAATCGCAACCATTCGGAAAAAAAAAAATCGCAACCAATTCGGACAAAAGATAAAGCCAATGAGAGATTCATTTCATATATATATATATCTCTCTCATTATTTATTCAGCGCGCACTTACAACGCAGCACACATATTTCATAATAGATACTATATTGTAACATTAGTGATTTTCAAGGAGATTTTGGGTCTCCTCCTTTGGTCTTGCCATAATAGCGGTGGTGCGGTGGCGGCGCATTTTGTTTGCAGATAGTCTTACAAAGCTTCCTGCAGTTGAGGGGTCTATCGAAGCAAAAACTTGCGCAGCACTTGTCATAGCTTGCTGTGTATAGGTGAATGTAACAGAGAGAATCTTATTCAAATTCATAGAATCTTATTTTAGCTAGACTTTTTCGTATTTGATTATCTATGTAATTATGTTGCCCTCCCCATAAAATAAGCATTTTTTAATCTTTGATTGTATAAAACGGATTATTTATTCAAGATTCTTGTTTACGCTCGCGTGATAATATGGCATAATTATGAGAAAATTTTATTTTTGGTACACTACGTTAGCCACATTCCATCAATTGGTCAATTCATCAAAAAAGGTAAAAAAAAAAGTCCGATCGGGCTTTTTTGCTAACGAGCCGTGATTCAATACTTTCTTATCATTTTTCTTTAATTTTAAATATTAAATTGACAAAAAAATTGGAAAATTTTTCATTTTTGGTACACTATGTTGGCCACTCTCCAGAAAAAGTTACGTTAAATTGGCCATCATCAAATCATATCTACGTAGTTAACCAATTCATCAAAAAAAGCTTTGATCGGATTTTTTTCCTGACGTGGCATGATTATATATTATTTTATTGATTTTCTTTTATTTAAATATTAAGTTGTAGACAAAAACATGTTTCGCCTTTATTTTCTTTTCTTTTAATCAAATAAATAAAATCTTAATTAATAAGAAATACAAATAATCAGTGACAAATATATAAACATAAAATAAATCTTAAAAAATTATAAAGTTAATATAATAGTTTATATAATTTTTATATTTATTAAAATTATAATTAATACAAATTAATAAACTCGCAGATAAATATAAGAATATTAAATGAATCTTAAAAAAATAATAAAATATATATATATATATATATATATATATATATGAGAAAATCTATAAATGAATTTTGAACTCTCTATATTTATTATATATTTTTAAATATTTGTATTATATTTTTATATTTATAAATGATTTATATTAATTTTTATTGATTATAATTTTATTAATTAGATTAACGGAAAGAGAATAGAAAAACATAAAAAGAAAAGGGAGAGAAAAACACATTTTTGTCTTTAATTTATTTTGTATAATTATAGAAAATTGATAAGAAAATATAGAATTATACCACTTTAGAAAAAAAAATCGATCAAAGCTTTTTTGGACCTTTTTTGATGAATTGGTTAACTTAGTAGATATGATTTGATAATGACCAATTTAACGCACCTTTTCTTAAATGTGGTCAACATAGTTTACAAAAAATGGAAATTTTCTCAATTTTTTTTCAATTTAATATTTAAAATTAAAGAAAAATGATAAGTATTGAATCACACCACGTCAGCAAAAAATTCCGATCGGGCTAATTTTTTTTTTTTTTACCTTTTTTGATAAATTGATCAACTTAATAGACGTTATTTGATAATGGCTAAAATCACGTACCTTTTCTTTAATGTGGCCAACATAGTGTACTAAAATGAAATTTTTCCACATAATTCTGAATCCTGGTATTCAGAATTCTGGGGTATTCACAATTTTGTGAGCAGTAAGAATTCTTAATTGTTATATGATTCAGAATTCTTTACATTTAATGTAGATGTCAAACTATGTCTGAAAAGTTGATGATATTGTATTATAATATTGTATTTGATGTCAAATCATGTCTGAAAAGTGAATGATGGTGTATTATAATATTGTATTTAGTAGCATTTAATTATTTAGTTGTAAAAAATTGATGGTTGAGTATTAAATTTTTAGTCTTAGAACAAATGAGTATTCCAACCGAATACTGGAATTCTTAGTCCAAATGATTTGATCATTTTTATAAAATGATTAGTGATATAAGAAAAAAGTGAGTGAATAGCACAAGAATTCCACAATGTTAATCTGCCAATTTCAATCTTCAAAACATTATAATCTTGAGTTGGTTAACTCAAGATTAAAAAAAGAATACTTACACGTGGGAGAAGGAGCCTTTGCGTTGTGCAATGCGATGACCTAACATACACAAACGTATTGAGAAAAGTATGAGAAAATATAACTTAATGTTTCGTAGGTGTATAAAGACAACTCACCGGTTTCTGCAGCAGCATAAAAATGGTTACAAGTGCAACAAATGCAAAGGCAGATATTTTGGCCATTTTCTTCTCTGGCAGAAGTTAAAGCCTTAAAGGAAAAGTCCTCGATTACAAAGAGGAAAATATAGAACCAATATTCAAAGTTATATTGGAGAGGGTTTTTATTGCTGTGGGATGTGGGAATGGTTGCGGAAGGCTATAAATAGAGGTGTTACTATGGTTTGGTGACAAATTATTAGGTACAAATAAGTATTCCATTGTACTATAGATTCGGATATAAAAAATATGTTTAATATGATAAATGTAAATTTTCGTCAAAATAAATTTTTTATTTATTTTGATAAATTTTCATCTTTACTCTTATAAATGAACATTTGTGAACATCACATGCATAATAATGATTATATTAGTTGTAATGAAGATGTTCAATTCCATCATGATAAATATCAATTTTTATTTTATAATATTTATATATCTTAACCATCTCTAATACGATAAATATTAATTTCAATATGATAAATATATATTTTTTATAATATAAATTAACACATAAGAAGAGGTAATTTCATTAATTACACATCCAAAATCAAGATATAGCGCCTCTTGATAATATAAAAGTGAAACAAACTTTATTTTATAAAGCGACAAGATAGAAAAAACAAAGCAATGAATATATTAACTTAATTTGACTGGAATGCAAGCTCAGGGTGTCTCTAGTGTTAATTGCAGTAGTAAATATATATGCGACATTACCAACATCATCTTCACTACGCTCAATTGAAAAATACATTTCTATTATATTAAATGTTCAAATTTGGGTATACTGTGTAACATGCAACATGTAAGCTACATGGGTACGTGCTCACATTCTTGATTATATGTCAATATTAAAAAAAAAAAAAAAAAAAGTTAAAACTCGGCTATTCATCAAGGTTGCAAAAGATTTTAAGCACTAGTTTGACCTATTTTTGGACGCATAAGTGAGCGTTTAGGTCCGAATATTTATTGTCGAGATGGCTGCTTAGGGCCGATTTTTCTCGTCGAGCCTGATTTCTAATTTTGCAATAACAAGTTAACAAATAGGATCTAATCTATCAAATTGATTATCATCATCAATCCTAACTTAATACATTATTTATCATCATAATCTAAACATTTTATCCAACAAAATCTACCTAACACTAATATTAATGGTGCTTCTTTTTATTTATGTGTCATCCTAAACTAATATTTACTTAATTTAATACTTTTCTTTTTATTGTATCTTACCTAATTTAATTCTTTTATTATAATTTTCCTTATTCAATACTTTCTTTTATTCTCCTAATATACCAAGATATATATAAGTCATATATAATTAATAGATAAGATCTAAATTAGTTATTTTATTTAAAAAATAAATTACATATGAAATTATTTTAATTATAAAAAATACTTTATTATGTAAATAATTAAATAACTTTTATTGATAATATGAATTTAAAATAATTTTATTTTTGGAATTTCAAATATTCTATATAGGTAAAATATGAATTATTTACAATAATCTAAGTATGTAACTAAATATTAGTAATGTATTCAATCTAAATATAAAAATATTAAATTATATACTAATAATTAATAAACATTGATTAAACACCAGTACAATGTGTCACGGGTTGAGACTATGATATTTTTTGAATATCTTAAAGTATGTAACTAATAATTATTAGCGAACTTATTCTAAATATTAATCTATGAATGATTTAATAATAATAATTAATAAAATAGATATTAGACACGGGTTTAGAATGTGACGCCTTTTGAATTTTTGTAAATAAACTAAGATTATTAATGAATTTAATTTAAACATCAAATACAAAATTATTTAATATTTATAATAATTAATAAATAAATTAGACATGTACAAGGCACGTGTTGAGAATACATTATTTTAATTTTTTATTTTAGATTTTAAAATTATGTAATTATCACAAATATTTTATATTTATCTTTTGATAAATCCCGTGTAACACACGGGTGTTAAACAAGTATATATCAATGCGAAATCTTCATAATTTATGTGTGTTTCGTATGTTTTCTTTGGACAATAAAAGAATTTGGTGCTTCGACTGTTTGTGTATCATTCGAGTCTAATATATACCTAATTAATATTTTTTTTAATTGTATCTGCCTAATTTAATATTTTTTTATTATATTTAACCTAACTTAATAGTTTTTTTTATTATGTTTTATCGAATTAAATAATTTTCTTTTATACTCCTAATATAAAAATATAAATAAGTCATATATAATTAATATAAAAACTCTAACTTAATTATTTTAATTAAAAAAATTACATATGAAATAATTTTAATTACGAAAGAAAAAAAACTTATTTATAAAAATAATTAAGTAAATTGTATTTATAATAAAAGTTGAAATAATTAATTTTTGAGATTTTAAATATTCAGTATAGGTAAATTATGATATATTTTGCAATAATTGGAGTGTGTAACTAAATAGTAGTAATGAATTCAATCTAAATATAAAAAAAATAAAATTATATAATAATAATTAATTAATATTTATTAGATAATGACACAACGCGAGAAGGCTTAAGAGTATAACACATTTTGAAATTTTCAAAGTATGGAACTATAATTATTAACAAAATTAATCTAAACATAAAAATATAATATGAGTTAATAATAATTAATTAATATAAATTAGAGATGGGTTGAATATGTGATATCTTTTGAGTTTTTATAAGTATGTAAATCTAATTATTAACGAATTTAATTTAAATATTAAAATATAATATTAATTATAATTATATAATTAATAAATTGAACCGGGCACGGGTTGAGAACACATTCTTTCAATTTTTTATTTTAAATTTATTACTTTGTAATTTTAAAATTATTTTTATATTTAGTTTTGGGCCAGTAAAATTTCAGTCGCATCATCAACCTCATTACAAGGTCGGCCATTGTCGTCGTCTAACATTAAGCAGGCCTCCTTGCCAATTTGATTTTTGGTATTTATTTAATTATATATTTTTGAATTTTACGATAATGAATTTTATTATAGTGTTACTTCTGTCAGCGGCCAAATAACACAAAAGTCCTCTTTTTTTCCTTTTTTTTTTGTCCAAAGTCGATTTTAATTTGCATTTTGCACTTTTAGCAGTCATAAAAGCTAATGATTTAAATCACGGTAAAAGAACGTCATCGAGTTCGTCATTTAACAAAAAATCATCATTTTTCATCTACTGATCTACGTGTGATCTATTTCCTCAAGTGTTTGTATTATTATAAGTTTATAACACTATTGTTTCAGAGATTGGTAAATCTCAGTTATCATCATTTTGGATTGCAAAGAATTTCCCGATCTCGTTCATTGCATTATAGAAATAATATTTGGCCAGTGAAAGAAAGGGCTGCCTTAAAGCATTCCCAGTTCCTTAATCTTCATCCTAAGTACTGGTGCTATTTGTTTTTGTTTTTTGTTTTTTGTTTTTTTTGACAAAATTGACTATAAAGAAGAGTTTTTACTCTTGATAAAACCAAAAGTTTGATTTATCAAGAATCAAGATCGAAATGTATCTAACTTCCTTCTTGAAACATATTGACTTGCAATAAAACCTAAATAAGATAGCCTAGGTGTAGGTCATCCAACGAATTAAGTCGAAATAGTGAAAAAAATAGAGTTAAATAATAGCATAAAGAAAAATAGAAAGAAGAGAAACCCAAGGTTAGGAGAATAATAATAAAATGGTGTAGGTCATCCGACGAATAAAGTCGGAAGAGTGAAAAAATAGAGTTAAATAATAGCATAAAGAAAAATAGAAGAAGAGAAATCCAAGGTTAGGAGAATAATAATAAAATTGTTCATAACGTATGGTATGAAAGTTGTTTATAAATAGGGTGCCCATCCCTTATTTAGAAAGTTGTTTAGGCTTGTCCATCATCAAGTATTATGATTCCTTCCCAAGATAAAATTAGATCTTCTAAAATAAGAAATAGATATTAAGTAAACCTCTCTTCCCTAATTATAAAAATTATTAATTTAGGAATATTTTAGAAGCTCATCATGTGACCTCCGACCTGATCAGACCCATTAAAGCACCCCCGACCTATTAAACAACTCAAAATAATCAATATAAGTCGGGTTCAGACTAAAATCTAGCCGAATCGGGCAAGTCGAATTTGTATGCTATATCTGCTAGTCCCTCCTTCCTACACTAGTTGATTGAGTTATGAAATTAAGTAGAGTTGATAAAATCAAAAATATCTGCAAAAATAAAAAACTTAAAAAAAAAAATGTTAATTTCAACCCACCTCATCCGACATATTCAGATCGTGCGTTTGTTTAATCAATAATTTAACAAACACCATATTACGGAGATACACCATGTCGAGCTAAGAGGACCATAAAATAATAGACCAATCTCAAATAATATAATAGTGCATCGAGTTATGATGACAGTAAGAGGGTAAAATGAGCTAATCGACCGAGTTGAGGCCAAAGTGACATAAACGAGCTATAATCGCAACACATCCTGTAACGTCCCAAATAAAATATAAAATAATAGTCCTTACTTAGAAATACTTATATAAATCCACAAAGCAGCCTCTAAGATTTCTTCAAACTGCAGGCTCGACAAACATATTAAATACAGCGAAAGTCTAAAAATTAATGGTGGGACACACTAAATACTAGAAGTCCCATAATCAGGTCAGTCCGGAGTTGGTCGTTCGCCTCACTACTGTATGCCATGTCTCAATCCCGTGAAAAGTTTATTAAAAACGTGGAGTGAGCTAAAAGAGCTCAATGGTTTTTTTTTTTTAAGTTACAAAATTTGATTAATAAGGTAGAAACTTGATTTTATAAAATTTAAGAAAAATAAGTATATTGTTTGATAAAAGAAAACTTCAAAGATTTAAAAATTATAAGTTAGTGTTCAAAACTATTTCATATATACAAATAAATGTCAAATGAGCAGATGAATATATGCACAATAAACAAGAAACACATGTGAATTTCAGATTCACATATCAAATGACTAACAACCTGGCACGAGACTCTGGAGGTGGTTCTTGTGCGTAGCACATATCTCGGTTATGATTTGGGATCCTGCACATAGAATTTAGCTCCCTAACCAAGTTCAGTCAACAAACAAGCGATAAACGTAGGGTAATTGTTGATCAGAGACATCGAGCCCTTTTTGCGTTCTCCACTCACCATGAAAGATGACACGCCAATATAGGCCGAAGCATCAAGCAGAATGGCTCGACGTCCCTTTCTTGATGTGATGAAACCCAAGGAATTGTTATATTATGGAATATGCCAAACCTACGACTCAATCCTGCCGACGACTCCAATCTGACCAGGAGATGGGAACAGACCATGCATAGTGAAACAATAACCACAGACGACCTACTCGGTATTGCTCAATGTATGCAAGCCTCAAACAAGCACATGTTCAATACAAGGCAAGAAATATTTACAAAATATGAGTCTTACAACAGTCGACAAAATTCTTAACGTTCAAAGATTTGGAGAGTAATTTTGTGATAAATAAAATGATAAACCTTATATCACTTTTATTTAACATTAACAAGAAATAATATCACTCACCAAAATATGCATATCATTGAGAAAATGAGGTCATGCATATTGTTGCGTGTGCAATGAAATTAATTTTCTCTATTTTTCTTTCAAAATCCCAAAATAATAATTTTACCACTTTCGTTGAAAATTCTTTTGCGGAAACACATCATTAATGCAGCTTCTCGAGACCCTTGCTCTATAACATGCTATGGCTCGACATTTCCGAATAAAAACTCAGGCAGTCTCCTAAAATATCGTATAAAAAGTATAAACATAGCGCTAAATAAAGCACTATCTAAAATTTTAGGACAATTGTAAGCGAATAATATTTTACGACGGAGAATATCATAATAAGATTGCTCGCGCTTCAAATCTTGATATTTGAAGTTCAAAGTTTTTACATGCGCCTTGCATAAAAGAATATCGTAACGAAGCTATGGTTCAAATTTGAAGTCATTCGAAAGTTTGACCCACTTCAACTCGAAAATAAGGAAACTGTACGGTTTTGAAAAATTAATCAAGTAATTGGGACCAAAATATAATTTCCACTACTTTTAAAAGTTCTTGGGGTCAATCTGAAATTTTCAAGACTCTGATTTGGGGGCCATTCAAAATAAACCATAATTGAATTTAGGAGGACTAAAATGAAAATTAAGAAGGTCGAATTGAGGTTTTTAAAATTTTTAATTGAATCCAAAACTCTATCTAATTTTCAAAAGTATACCCAATAACCTCTCACGACAACTGATATATGCACAGAGCGAATTTGTGAGTCGACAATGAATATGGCCACATTTCTCGTAGTTTCCGGTCGATCCTCGCACCAAAGATATGTCGAGGCTTGGCAATGAATTCCTTGGGTTTGAATCATCTTCCGACCTCGTCTCGGGCCCACTTTGACCAATGTTGACCTTCAAAACAAAAATTAATAAATAATTAAAAAAAACTAAGAAAATATAAGAGAAACTACTAAAAACAAAGAAAACACTACAAAACCTAAAATGATTAAATACGAACACATAAGTAAATGTATGAAAAAAATATGAAAAATTGATATAATTTGGAACAAAAAAGAAAGAATATGCTATATAATTATGGGAAGGATGATGTATATGTGTTCGCCGCACAGTTTCTTTGTTTTCAACGCCTCCTAATATCATTAGTGAAGATATTATTCTAGTCACATAATATTTACCTTGACGCCAACAACAAATTATTACATCCACCATAGTGTAACTAAATAAGCTAAAATGAATTTTTAATTTCAAATTGATGAATTTGTATGTGTACTCATAAATATGTGTGTTAATTATGAACTTTAATATTCAAAATGATGAACTTTTGTGTGAACACTAACGAACGTTTTGTATTTTAATTGATGAACTGGAGTAAAATATTTTATTTTCAATTAATAAACATCACGTATAAATTGATGAACATTTATATTAAGTGTATGTTGCAAGATGTTTTACGGTGTACAATATAATGGTGGGATGCAAACATCTCAAAAAAATACTATTTTCGTTCACAGAAGATAGACATGTTTTCCATTATCGTCCACCCATAAAAGATATTAATTTGTGATTGTTCTTATTTAATTAAAATAATAGAAGGGGTTCAAGGATGTTGAACTAACTAATTAGGACTAACTAACCAAATAAATAAAGAAATAAAATATTAAACTCAAACAAATGAAACACGTACGAGAATTAATAAGAAATTAATAATAATGAGAAAACTCCAGTCCAAGTTCAGTTTATGCCCTCGATCGATTCATCTAAACAATTGTAATATTATAGTCTACTTTTCATATGAAATTACTAGTATCTACCATTTAATCCTTTTAATTAATTTTGTGGCCAAATTAATATTATTAATTAATAAATGGTAGATAAGAATGGACTGTATCGCTCCTAAATAAATTCACGATACCTAACTACCAGTTCTGCGTGGAAAATGAAGAGTCCGGTAATTTTGTTTCATATTTATTTTCCAATCCAGAGTCCTGTAAGTCGCTTTTCACCATCATCTCACAAATTTCGAACCCATAATTAAAGATGAATGAAAGTTTTTAAAGTTTCATACTACGGATTTGATTGTTCTTTTTGGTGTGAATTTTGTACTAATTTAACGGGTTAAGAATTTCATACTAATTTGGTGATTTTATACTTAATTTGGTAATTTTACGGGATTTGAATGGTGTGAATGGATATGATTGAGTTTATTTCATAAAATTTAATTCCATACTCCCTTCTTGTAGATTTGCATACTTATTAGGCATGATTGAATTTACATATTATTTTTAAGAATTTCATACTCGTTTCTATGAGAATTTTTAGAATTTCATCTTTCCATAAAATTGTGCGGGATGAGATTTTATGGAATTCTAAAAATTTATTGAAAGAAGTATGAAATTCTTAAAAAGCATGTATGAAATTCAATCATCCCGTTAATTACAAAGTGAGTACGAAAATTTATAAGAAGAGAATATGAAATTCTATAAAACGTGTTTCCAAATTAGTATGAAATAAATTAATAATGAGGAGAGTATGAAGAATATGAAATTCTATAAAACGTGTTTCCAAATTAGTATGAAATAAATTAATAATGAGGAGAGTATGAAATTTGAGATGCGGGAACTATAAATGAGATTTTATGGAATTCTAAAAATTTATAGAAAGAAGTATGAAATTCTTAAAAAGCATGTATGAAATTCAATCATCCCGTTAATTACAAAGTGAGTATGAAAATTTATAAGAAGAGAGTATGAAATTCTATAAATCCCGTTAAACTAGTATGAAATTCTAATAGACTCTCCCAAATTAGCATGGAATTCTCAGATATATTCGAAAATTAATAATGAGGAGAGTATGATATTTGAGGTGGGGAACGAATCAGAGATATGTTGATAAGGATTAAGAGCGAGATTTGGGGATGAAAATAGAAAACCCGGTAGAAGTAAGGATTAAGAGGGTAAATTAGGTATGTATCATAGTAAATAAATATATAAAATCTATGAAATATTGTTTGGACTTAATGGAATACAGATATTTTCTTTTGGCCTAAATGGCCAAAGCCCCTTAACTAATCTCTATCTCTTCCGGTGATCAGGTCGGTACTCATGCGACCTGAATCCATTAGGTCGCTTTAGTTTGGACTGATTTTTAACACCGCCCCTCAATTCGAATGAGCTCACATGATTCTCAGTCAGTCTCTGAGCTTGGTGATGGATTGCTCGCTCAAAAAATTTGTCAGGATATCAGCTATCTATTGTGAAGAAGGAACATGTTGCATAGTTAGTTGTTGTGAAATAATATCGTCTCTAACAAAATGGAGATCAAGCTCAATGTGCATAGTTCTTGTATGTTGATCTGCACATTTTTGTACGATTTTTTTACGATTTTTTTGCGGTTCATTTGTTGGTGATTTGCTTGTATTTATGTGGTTTAACACACACTGATATCAATAATTAATGAGTAATTAGTATTAAAAGTAAATGTATAATTGAAAAGGTGGGTAAATTTTAATATTTCAACAATACCAACTGCTTTTTCTTAATTTTCGTGAAAGTAAAAATTATCTATTTTTGTGAGATGGAGAGAGTATTAAATTCTGTTCTTGATATTATACATGTACATAACATATATAAACCTAAAATGATTTCTTGATATTGATGAAATCAACTCGGCTTTTGATGCTTTTCTTAATATTTTATGGTCATGTTCGGAATTAATGGTTAGCTGATAACTGATTGTATTAACTGTTTTGACTAGTTAAGTGTATTGATTGGTTTAACTAGCCGATTGTTTTAGTGGTTTGTATAAAGTGTTTGCTGAATAGTTGATAACTAATAGATGTTTGATGGTATAAATTGACCAAATGGACATTGATTATAATTTATTGTTGAGTATTTTATGTTAATGATATATCGTCATACGGTGAATGTATTGAATAATTAAAACAAATATTAGTAATTATTTTAAAATTATCAAATATATATAAATTTCTTGAACTACTAATTAAAAATACATTTAATTTAATTTTTTTTAATAGATAAATATTACTAATAATATTTGTATTTAGACTAATAATATACATGTGTTTGTATTTTATATTTTTATAATGTAAGAATAAAATTATCATTTTAACCAACTTATCAAACTTTTAATTTCAAAAGGCTCGTATTTCCAACTTTTTCAAAATTATTTTTTTCACCAAAAGAATTAATTCAAATTTTATTTATCAAACAAATTAATTAAAAAACTTGACCGATTAATATCAAAAGGCTCGTATTTCCAACTTTTTCAAAATTATTCTTTTTCACCAAAAAATTTAATTCAAAATTTTATTTATCAAACAAATCAATTAGAAAATTTGACCAATTAAACCTCTGATATTTTTCTAAATCTCTAATAAACGAACATGTGCTGTGTGATGGAAAGTGAATCATATATTGGAGCTTGGTCTACGTAGTCATTTTTATTAAGCTATAAACGAGTTTGGTCCGTCTTTAACCTTCTTTTGCCATGGACTTCAAAGTGCAAGTCATCCATGGTTGATAAGATCATACTATATAATAGATGCTACTTAAGATAATTATTCATTTATTCAAATAAGATAGATGACATTTCAAGAAACCAGCCAAGTTATACAAGACCTGTTTGGATTAGATTTCGTTGAAAATTTAAATTTTGGCATTTAGAGTCTGAGGATTTAGATTTCTATTAATAATAAGAATCTTTATTGCCTTGTTTGGTCTGGGAATTCTAATACCAGGATTGAGATTTTAAATTTCAATTCTCGTTTGTTCTCCAACTCAAATATTCAACCCACAATCAACAATTTCTTACATCTAACAACACGCTCATCTCTTTTATCACATCATCATTATATTTAAAAAATTAAATATTACTAAATATAATATAATAATACATATTCAGACATGATTTGACATCAAATACAATATAAAAATACATTATTATCTACTTTCCACACATGATAAAGTAGAGAATTCGAAATCCTATAACAAATAAATTTTTTTACTATTTACATAATTATGAATACTCAAGATTCTGAATAATAGGATTCAAAATCCCAATGAAGTCTAGTCCAATCATTTCTGAAGTGGATGAAAATGTGTGTATTTGATGTCAAAAGTGTGAATAATGTGTTTTTATATTGTATTTAATAATACATAATAATTTAAATGTAATGATGATAGAATTAAGAAAAAATGAGTGTAGGGTAAATGAAAAAATTATTAGTTAATTATTGAAAATTTGAGTTATTAAACAAACGAATATTGATATTCGAAATCTCAATTCAAGTATAGTCATAAGATTTTCAGAAATGAACAAAAACAATGTCAATATTTATGAGTTAGATGTGTTTTGGGCAACGATATCCAATTTCATTCGTGCATCTTATTAGCTACATCACTAAATTGAATTTATAACATTTCAAACGCGACTGTTTTTGACATCCATCCTACTAGTTGCAGGACCCTTTTTTGTTTTCATTTAATTTGTTTTACCTTAGTATATTATATAAAGCTCAAAATTACATTTTAACAGCTTCAACCGCATACAAAGCATCTCGGCAAACTTGATTACTTAAAAGTAAATTTCTTCGATTTTTAGCCGTTCGTAAATAAAGAGAAAAAACTCATAGGAAACTGAACCAAAGTAAAACTAGTCAATTTTCCACAAAGTTTGACTAAAAGTGTTGACTCTTGACTAAAGTGAAAAAAATCCTTTATTAGTCTTTCAGCCAACCTATATAATTCATGGAATTCGAGCCTTGTTATTTGGGCTCCATGCGCTCCCAGTGCCAGTAACATAGATGTGCTTCTCATTTCTGTTTGTTCCGAGTTGCCATATGTCAGCAGTTTCCAAGAAAATCAAGATTGATGCTAATGATATTATTCTAGTATCAGTTTGATGTGCTTTAGCAAACAATAGCCAAGGACAAGCTTGCGAACATTAAGAAGAAAATACCGATTCAACCCATTCCCATGTGACTCGAACTTAGTATTCAAGATTATCTAGTGAACATTCGCAACACAAGTTCATCCAAAGCAGGTGATAAGTTCAAAAAGTTGAACTATCAAATAAATGGGGTACTAACCCCAAAATTGAGATCAGTGACCTAGATGGAACTCCAGATATGACACAGCGACCTCCAAAGAATCCGCGACCTTCGCAGCGACCTCGACTTCCTGCAAAACAGCGCCTAGAACGGGTCGGATTTCGAGCCCGTTAAGGCCCTCCGACGCTTAAGTTAATAAGCGAAAAACACACTTCTTCTCTCTTAATAATATTAGTGCACCCAAAAGTAATAAAATGCGTAAAACAAGCATTAACCTCGAAAGAGAAGCCAAGGGCTCCTTTTATAGGGCCAGGAGAAGAATCCCAATATCTAGGGTTACCTTTCATGATAAGAATTTCATGTATGCCAGGATTCTCACAATCGTCTCTTAATTAGGACTCCTCATTTATGGCCAGTTCCCATAAACAACAAAACTTCTCCATAGATATCCCAATTAAGCCGGGGCATACAGCCCACCAGGCCCATAATGATTCACACATATTAGACCCGCAAATCGGGCTCAAGTACCCAGCCRAAATTACAAGAGGTCGCGACCCTGTATGAAAAGCCATCCCCATACTACAGGTCGCTACTCTTCACAAAACCATCCACTCGAACAAACAAAGCTCGCCCACCTCCCAGGGGTACACCCTCCCTAGGAAATGAGGTCGCTTCCCACAAATAGTCGCGTTCACCCCATATTTTCACGTATGGTTATTTTGGTCCGTATCAGCTAGTCCCCCATGTTCTAGTTGATTGAGGTATGAAATCAGGTAGAACATGTAAAACACAAAATTTCAAAAGTACTAAACAAGTACATGGACGAAAAAGCAATGTATCGTACCAAAGCTCGCATCAGAACCGCCCAATTTCAACAAACCGAGCTACTACAGGTCGCAACGTGTTTACGCGACCCGAAAGGTATCGAGCTCTTTCCCCAAAGTAATCACGAGTCCCCAAGTACAGCACTTAAGCAGCACACGAGATGTATTATTACGAGCTCAACCTTCTTTTCATATGGCGACCTGGAAACTTCTGTACCAGCCGACCTCAAAAATGTAAGCCCATAATCATGACAAAACCACAAAGTCAAAACACGCCTTCTTGCTTTCTGTCTCGTCCCACTGACGCTTCATTAAACGCGGCCGGCCACGCAGCGCAATTTCAAAATCTCGGCATATAATAAGTTCAGTGGACCCAAGAATTAAAGGCCCAAAACATTCCTTTTGCAAACCCTAATTGGTCCCGCTCCTATCCGTCACATCAACTTTTCGTCTCCCTATACAAAAACGTTCCGCCTCCCCAAATCTCCACTTTACACCATCTCAATTAAAATTTTCGCCATTATCGCTCTGCAAAAAAGCTCGCCAAATCACAATCACCCCAAAAGATCCACCACTAAATCGCAGCCTACCAACAATGGACGAGCTCGGCGATATGTGTAAGTCCCCAAATTCCCTTTCAAATTTAATTATTTAAATTTCAACTGTATTCGCTGAGTTGTACTTGTTTGCTGTGTTATTTCCTCCTTAATATATTTGTCATGGAACAATCATCAGCCACATCCCACAACAATCCTTTAACCCAATCACTCTCTCCCGATTCTGATCTCGCCGAAAACCCTTTCATTATCGAACCGAGGCCGAAACCCCTAGCATTACCTTCCTTCGGCCTCCGCGACGAGCCAGAGGGTGATATSTCATGGGAGGAACTCCAAGCCCAAACCAGAGCCATTAATCCTTCCAGCAACCTCCCACTCCTTATTCCAGAAGGTATTCCCCTTCACGAATCAAGGGACCCTTCATCCACCGCACATTTCCGAGAGAAACCTGTGACTGTGGATAATTCTCTTTCCTTCGACGACCTACCCTCAACATCTTTGACAACCAAAGAGGTCAAACACAATTATTGGCTACTTCCTGACCCAAAAAAGCTGGATCAGTTTAAACGTATTCTCAACCTTCCTCCCACTGCTAAAATGATCTTACCCGACAGCCCGCATGCCGACCCCATGCGACCTCCATCTAACCACATCACAATATTTGACACCCTACTYGTYGCAGGATTTAGGTTCCCTGCTCACCCATTTTATATTGAAATCTCTAACATGTACAATGTATCACTCCTGCAATTAACCCCTAACTCTATAAAGTACCTAGCCGGGTACCTTTTGCTCTGTAAATATTACAATGCCCGCGCTGACCCTGGCTTCTTCCATTATTGTTTTCAAGTAAAATACCAGCAAAACTCCTTCTACCTCTCCTACCGTTTAGGGCGACCTAAATTCCTTACTAGTCCCCCAAATAAAGTKCCTGAATGGAAGAGAAAKTTTTTCTTTATTCATAATACCGAAGCTTGGCCTTTTATAACCGAGCTGAAAGATCACACTCCTCCACAAATCAAACCAACAAACTCCAAAGCAAACCCTCTGTTGTATGAAAAATACTTTAACCAGCTTGTGGAGTGGAGCCGACACCCCTTCGACCTGGCTCTTATCACCGATCGCTCCGCCATGTTCCGCTACGCGGGTATCGATTCTCGCCCGGTGAAGCCGGATCTTGCCATTTCTAGGAGTGAATTCGGTGGGTATTGTAGGCTTTACAATTTTATCCATCTACATATGTCAAAATGAAAATATAACATGATCTCTCTATTTGCAGCTTCTTTCATCAACTCCTGTGCGGCTGCCCTCCCCGAGGAAAAGAAAAAGCAAGCTACTTCTTCCACAGCTCGCGCCGCCCCCATCTCCAGCAGTATTGAAAAGGCCCCTCGACCGACGCCCGAACCGGTCGAGATCGAAGATGAAGAGGAGGAGGGCCAGCTGATCCACCGAGGCAGGAATAAGGGCAAGCGATCTCTGCCCAACGTCTCCAGCAGCCCTAAAGTACAGGCTCCGAAAGCTCGCAGTCCAAGCCCTCCAAAAACAAAAAAGCGTCGTCTCCAAAAAGGATTACCGACGACCTCTGCTAGTACTGTGGATATGAGCAAAGTGCTTGCGAAGTTGGATACGGCTGCAGATGTGGAGGCCCTTCTTCGCGAGCAATCACTTCAACAGCTAAGGCCCGTATTTGCTAAGTTCTACGAAGAATTCATAGCTCGCTCAACAGGGGCCGATCTGCAGCAAACCGTTGACGAGCTAAATGTCCGAGCTGAACAGCAAACCCAGCAACTGTCCCTGACACAGGGGGAGCTGGATAAAGCACTCCAAAGGGTGAAAGCTTATGAAGAACAGATAGCCATTTCCGTCATCCAGATCAACAGTCTGAAGGACGAGACGACACGCTTGGGCAGCAAGCTAGACAAACAAGCTGGGGAGCTCGCGCAGAAGACTGAGGAGCTCGCGCTTCAACAACAAAAACAATCTGAGCTAGTCAAAACAGCTCGCGCAGAGGGCATTGTCGAGGGTCGGAGAACATTCCTCCTTAGCGAGGATGGCCGCAAGTTTATCGATGCATACCGTCACGAGCTAATCAAGGCTTATCAAAATTCGTCGATATACTTCGGCCTGATGGCCCGTGGTGCTGCCGAATGGCTTACTGAGGCTGCAAAGATTATTACAGGAGAGGTGGCCCAGCTAAACGTCTCATATGCTCCGAATGTCAAGGCCATCATCAACAAAATGACCCCCTTCAGCTTCTTTGAGGGTGACTGGAAACAGTCCATCCACGCGAAGTGGTGGTTACGATGTCAGAGTCAAGCAGCCTTGACCGCGGGAGTACATGGCGAGCTGCAAACGCCTTTAGAGGACCTAATCTTCGAGCCCGCGCCCGAGTCCAGCGGCGTCATCACCACAACCTCCGAACCTGCAACCTCCAGCCCTGCTCCAGTGCCTGAGGAGATCGTTTAGAGCTTACTCATATCTTTCAGCTCGTTGCTTATGTATTCAAACACTTTCCAATTCAAAAATCACCATGTTATTATTGCTAGCATTATTGATTCAACCATAGTAATATACAACAAACAATACTCGTACAAGGACGCTGCATGATCATGTTTAGCTTGTTTCATGAACATACCAGCT
The DNA here is from genome assembly GCA_014905375.1 of Phtheirospermum japonicum. Taxonomy (NCBI): domain Eukaryota; kingdom Viridiplantae; phylum Streptophyta; class Magnoliopsida; order Lamiales; family Orobanchaceae; genus Phtheirospermum; species Phtheirospermum japonicum. Next base: position 592,072 of record BMAC01000122.1, on the reverse strand, counting down.
CGCCATAAACWACTTCGCATTGGTTRACCATAAGCATTATTATTATCAAACAAACATAAATCATACAACCTTCCTTAMCAGATTGAAAGAAATAGTAGGGTATACTTCCATCTCAACCATATGTAAGTGCGAACTCATATCAAGAATTATATATTTCGATAGGATTTATTCTCTTATATAAAACTCTATCATAGACAATCGTCAACTTAATGAGGGTGTCGGTATCAAATTATCTTCGACCTAATGAAAGCGTCGGCACAAAATAATCATCGACCTGATGGGAGCGTCGGCATCGACCTAATGGAAGCGTCGATTCAAATAACCATCGACCTTAAGAAAGCGTCGGCATCGACCTAATAGGAGCGTCGCATCGACCTAATGGAAGCGTCGGAACTAAATAACCATCGACCTTAAGAAAGCGTCCGGCAATCGACCTAATAGGAGGCGTCCGGCATCGACCTAATGGAAGCGTCGGAATTAAATAACCCATCGACCTTAAGAAAGCCGTCGGCATCGACCCTTAAGAAAGTCGTCGGAATCGACCTAATAGGAGCGTCGGCAATCGACCTAATGGAAGCGTCGGATTAAATAACCATCGACCTTAAGAAAAGCATCGGCATCGACCCTAATAGGAGCGTCGGCATCGACCTAATGGAAGCGTCGGAATTAAAATAACCATCGACCTTAAGAAAGCGTCGGCAATCGACCTAATAGGAAGCGTCGCGGCATCGACCTAATGGAAGCGTCGGAATTAAATAACCATCGACCTTAAGAAAAGCCGTCGGCATCGACCTAATAGGAGCGTCGGCATCCGACCTTAATGGAAGCGTCGGAATTAAATAATCATCGACCTTAAGAAAAGCGTCGGCATCGACCTAATAGGGAGGCGTCGGCAATCGACCTAATGGAAGCGTCGGAATTAA
>BMAC01000122.1:542570-572486 GCA_014905375.1 Phtheirospermum japonicum | reverse complement strand
AACAAGAGATATTGGTTCATCGAGACCTCTTTCTAGTTCAATAACTGTGTGTACGTTCTAGGTTCAAGATAATCCGTTCGTGTGTGATTTAGAGAAACACATTTCTCCAAACACCCCACCATCAGCTCTGGCCAAAGACTCCGAGGATTTATCAACCATCAGAACACACAGGACATCCATGACTTATCATGCGTCCGAATCCCCTATTACCATGCACAGACTTCCCACTAGATTCCCGACTATGTGAACGTTGCCCCTTTTGATTGGCCTCCAAAGAGACACAGAGACAGGTCACAACATAGCCTGTCCTCTAGTGAAGTCACGGTGAGGTCCAGGTCTTAAGGATTAATGTTGTACGCTATACCATAGAAATCATCTACTCGATGAGTGGGAACCACTTAGAGATTTCTAGGCGAGAGAGTTCAGTGAACTCATCTTATGATCACCTACTTATGTATGTCGATGTCCAGACACCGTGACCGATGACATGCGGTCCACATACACTAAGTACTAGTCTTAATGGAAAAGGCCCGTATCCTCATTATGGCGTAATCCTTTGACTAGGAACAAGTTCGACGAGTTACATTACGTGCTGGATTATCTCACGGTTCTGCTAGACCAATCTACCGTAATAAAGTAACTTTATCAGGACCATACCTATGCAACTAGAATGGGATAAAAGATATGGAATGACAATATGTATAAAAAGATATTATTACGAATAAAAAACCGATTATATTACAAGAGAATGGTCAGACCACAGCCACAAGTTGGCTTGTTGGTCACCTTATTCTAACAATCATCCAAAAGCTCATCTATCACAGGGATGGGGTAGTCATGCTTGATGGTAAGGCTGTTGAGATATCTGTAATCCACACACATCCTCCAAGTAGCATCTTTTTTCTTAACCAGTAACACTGGTGAAGCAAATGGGCTACTACTGTGCTGTATGACCCCTGATTCCAGCAATTCTTTTACTATCTTCTTAATTTCATTCTTTTGGATATGGGAAACTCTGTAGGGGTGTTGGTGCTTAGGGTTGCTCCCATCTTTTAGGACAATGTTGTGTTCAACTCCTCTCATGGGTGGTAGTCTTTTAGGCTCCTCAAAGACATCCTGAAATTCCACAAGTAGCTCCCCCATCCTGTCATTGTTGTGCTCAGTATTAGTCCTGACTTTAACCCAGTACATTTCTTCTATCTATGAGGGCATCTCTTGGTGAACCATTTTGAAAAGGGTAGGGCCAGAAATCAGTTGACACTCAGTAGGAGAGGAGATAGCTTGGATTTTCACCTTCCTTCCTAGAACAGTGACTGTGAATGTCATTTTGTCATAATCAAATTCAATGGGGATACAAGATTTCAGCCAGTCACCTCCCAATATTAAATCATAACCATCAGTAGCTAGTACCCTAGGTGAGAATGTGAAAGAGTGACCCTGCAATTTCTAGTTGAACCTTGTTGCCTTATCATAACTAACCATCCTTTGTCCATTAGCCACTTTAACCAAAATAGGTTTGACCTTCTCTAATGTGCAGCCTAACCTCTTAGCAGTGGATTCCTGTAAAAAGCTCAAAGTACTCCCAGTGTCAATTAGAATGTACATCTTCTCACCTTTGACTGAACCATTAAGCCTCATAGTGGTGACTCCACCCTCTCCTGATATTGAATTTAAAGTCATCTGAATTTCTTCCATGTTATCAATACCCTCCTGTTCATCCATTTCCTTATGCATGTAGTGTAGCTCTTCATCCTCAGTCATAACCATATATGAAATCATGTTCTTACATCTGTACCCATTCGAAAATGGCTCGTCACAGTTGTAGCAAAGTCCCTTTTCCCTCCTAGTTGCCATCTCAGAAGCAGTAAGAAGCTTGAATGGTGGTTTAAAAGTGTTTGGTGCTGGCTTAGATGTAGTAACTATCTCATTCCTCCTGGGGCTGAAAGTGGAAATAGGTTTTACTGTATTCCTGAACTTCTTTGCTAGTGCCTCCAATGTAAGTAGTTGCCTCTGCCCAAGCCCAATAGATTGCTGCAAGGAGGTGGGTTCAAACATATGCATAAATGCCTGTAGCTCTTCACTTAACCCACTGATGAAGCTAGCTATGAAATACTCTTCAGAGTAAGCACTGTTGTTTAGAGGTAGCATACAGCCCTTTAATTCCTCAAATTTCTCCACATAATCCACATAAGAATGTGTGTGTCTCAACTTGTTAAACTCACCAATGATTTTTGATTCTTTTAATTCTTCAAGTCTGGCAGAAATCACTTCTAAAAATTGGGGCCATGACAGATCTAGTTGCTTCATAGAAAATTGTTGATACCACAGTGCAGCTTTTCCTTCAAAATGCATAGAGGCTAGGATTACCTTTTGGGAATCTGGTATGTTGGTAATTAATCTGAAATATCCTTGGCACTTTAACATCCATGATCTGGGCTGGGAACCATCAAATCTAGAAAATCCAGTTTGGGTAGGGGACTAATGATCTGGGCAGGTGATTGTTCTTGGATCAGCTTGTTGTTTGTTGACTGTTGTCTAAAATTTGTTCTAGCAGAGGACCAAGCTGGGCCTGGACCACCCAGGATTGATCCTTCATCTGTTTGTTTGGGCCCTTTGTCAAGATTGAGTAACTATAGTTGAATGGATGCCAAGGTTTGAGAAAGATGATCAAATTTGCTTGTCATGTCACTATTAATTTCAGAAATTTTCTCTTGTATTTTCATCTCCGTAGCTTCTCTTTTCGCAGTCTCGGTTTGAAGTATTTGATCTAGTTTTTTCTGGGCTTCTTGCAGGTCCTTAAAACGAGTTATCTCAGCCATGGTGGAGGATCAAGGCTCTGAGTACCAATTGTTAAGTTTAGGCTATCTTCTGTAATTTTCTATATATTAATTTGGTGAATAGTGAAGAAGAACTCGGAGGAGGAATTATGAGAAAGAAGGGGAGTGAGATACTTGGAGAGAAAGGAATTGTTGAAATGTCAATTCTTGTTGTTCTTTTCCATTCACAGTACATACATAAATACCACATGGGGGGACCATTAGAGAAACCTGAATGCCCCTCCAAAACCGGAAATGTAACGACTCACATAACAAAATGGATTTAATAACATATTTGGGCTCCAACTTAATTAACAACATATTTGGGCCTTTAATCATTAGGCCCAAGGTCCATGGTATCTCTGATACCCGCAGCTCTTGAGTTAACCGGCCCGTGCCCGTTTTCCGCTTCATTTTCCTGCCCTTTTGTTAAACCCGACCCCTTTTTATCTCCTCCTCCTCAATCGACATCCCAATTTCCAAATTCTCCGATTCCAAGCCTTGAATCATGACACACGGGCACAAGGTGAGTCTCGCGTGCAAGTTTTTTTTCTCTCTCTTCTCTCCTCTTGTTGATCCGATGACGGGAATAAAGGATCATTTTAGATTCGACGGCCCATATTTCACCTTTTTTTTTTCTTTTTAATTCAAAAAATTCAAAAAAAAAAACAAATAGAAAATAATTTCATATATAATATATATATATATATATATATATATATATATATATATATGTGTGTGTGTGTGTGTGTGTGTGTATATATATATATATATATATATATATATATATATATATTATATATATATATTAAGTGGCCGAGATTAAATGATCGTTGGAGATCCAACGGTCCACATTTGATTTCAGTTTTTTTAAATAAAAAATAGGAAAATTATAATTTAAAAAATAGAAGTTTAAATATAATTTTTGATTATAAAATATAATAACATATTTAAATAAATTCCAAAAAATAATAAAAGTAATCAAATAAATAAATAAATCGAGAAACAATCTGTTTTTTGAATTAAAAAATGGGGAAAAGATTGTAACCATCCTGTACTATACGCGTTTTTTGAGTTTGCATCCTAACGTTTTTTTTGTAATTTAATGCATCCTGTTCTATATAAAATTTTAAAAGTGCATCGTGTACTATACAAAATTTTGAAAGTGCATCCTGTACTATACAAAATTTAGAAAAAAACTAGTTTTATTAAATAAAAACTCGAATTTATTAAATAAATATGCAAACCATATTTTATCCTAATGTTTACTGAAACTAGTTTTAAATTTGGTAATAAATTTGGTAATTTTTATTTATCCTCTTATTTATTATTTATTACCAAATTTAAAACTAGTTTCGGTAAACATTAGGATAAAATATGGTTTGCATATTTATTTAATAAATTCGAGTTTTTATTTAATAAAACTAGTTTTTTTCTAAATTTTGTATAGTACAGGATGCACTTTCAAAATTTTGTATAGTACAGGATGCACTTTCAAAATTTTATATAGAACAGGATGCATCAAATTACAAAAAAAACGTTAGGATGCAAACCCAAAAAACGCGTATAGTACAGGATGGTTACAATCTTTTCCCCTAAAAAAATTGTATAAATGTATTAATGGCTAGTTTTTCAGATTTTCCTCAAACTCCTATAAATTAACGCCGCTCTCCCATCAATTAATTCACGATTTTTCAACTTTCTTGCACAACCCAATTCCAATGGTCACATTTTCTATCATTTTCTTTCAAATCCCAATTTTTATTCATTTCTCTTTCATTTTTCATGGATAATTCGAATTCAAATTCATCATCACATAACTCGTTTGTCGATCACGTACTATTTTACTACTCACCCCCGTGAAAAATAATTATGTAAGAGCAATGATACTCCGTGGAGAGGGATGGTCAAGTTCTCGACATGGCTATACAAGGACAAAAAAGCATAGAAAATATGTAGTGGGGGCGTAAAAAATAATTCAAAGTTTATTTTGCCAAGAATCTCATTCTTAACGATCGAGATTTTCGAAGGCGATTTAGAATGAGGAAACCATTATTTTTTAGGAATGTTGAGAAGTTGAAAACCAATGCCCCCTACTTTATACGAATAAAAGAAGAGTTGGTCGTCATGACTTGTCAACACTTCAAAATATCACAGTTATTGTCTGAAAGCTTGCATATGATGTCGTTGATAAATACTTGCGGATAGGTGCATTGATAGCAATGCAATGCTTGAAGATATTTTGTCGAATCATTTACGAGTTATTATTTGAATAATACTTGAGACAACCAACTCCAGCACACATTACTTGTCTTAGTGCTTAAAATGCTCAAAAATGATTTACTGGAATGCTCGTAAGCATCAATTATATGCACTGGACATGGAAGAATTGTCCCATCACTTGGGCAGGTTAATACTAGAGCAGCCATCAAAAAGATCCTTCAGTCACTTTGTAAGAAACTGCTTCAAAAGACTTATGGATTTGGCATGCCTACTTTAGCGTACTAGAATGCAACAATGACATCAATGTGTTTGAGAGGTCAAATGTATTCATGAACCTTGCAAGGGGTGAAACTCCTTCGGTACGCTTTGAAGTTAACGGTAAAGAATATAATATGGGTTATTATGTTGCTAATGGCAGGGCATCACTTGATGATGGGATTTATCCCGCTTGGTTTATTTGTAATGTTTTAAAATTTTAATTTACTTGAGATGTTTAAAAGAATTTGTAATGTTTTAAATTATTGAAGTATTTGCAATATTTAATTATTTAATTACATTTAATATGTTAACTATTAAATTATTTGTAATTTTTTAATTTAATTATTTGTATTTGTTTAATTATTTAACTAATTGTGGTGGTTTTAATTATTTTTAATGTTCTCATATTTTATTTATCATTTTTATTAAAAACAATAAAAAAGAACAAAACGATAATTTTTGCAATACTATTGCTCCAATATCACCTCAACATTGAAACTGCTGACATCAAACATATTCCATCAAATCCATTTCTGACATCAGTTGGGTTCAATCATCCATTTTACCATTGTACATGCTCTGAACTAACAGACTTTGTCAAGATTTTGTTGATATATTACAATTATGTTTTAGTAGAAAAAGAAGTTGGTTTCTAAAATACCTTTTTTCACATACAGTATTCAATTTCAATAATAATTTAGTTATTTATGGTATTTATACCAATTGTAACATAGAAAGAACACAAAAGAATATTAATATTCGAACAACAATGAATGTGTTGTATAATGTAATACTATAGTCCCTCTAACCATGTAACACTAGTGCAGTAGAGACATTCTAGAACGGAGAAAACAGGCACCAGAACGGATTCTGCTTTGTTCTAGATAAAGCCGTTTTGAAAGTTAAACATTCTAGAACGGTTATTCAGTAGCCGTTCTAGAATGTCAGACCACCTAAAACGATTATTTAACCGTTCTAAAAAGTTGTATTTGGATCTGTCCCCGTTCTTGATAGTACTTCCGTTCTAGAATGTCTCATTTTCTAGAACTTATTTTTTAAAAAAATTTCTAGAACGGGTATCTATATATACGTTCTAGAAAGTTGATATTTTAGAACAGATATTCGTTCTAGATATCTTGTTTCTAGAACGGGTATTTAAAAACTAAGTTCTGGAAAGACTATATTCTAGTTTGATTATACTTTCTGGAAAGTCTTTATTCTAGTACGGCTATGTAAAATATACGTTCTGGATAGATATTATGAACGGTGTTCGTAATATCCGTTCTAGAAAATATTATTCTAGAACGGATACAGAAATACACGTTCTAGATTAAAATTTCTAGAACTGATGTTATTATTTACCTTCTAGAAAGTAGTTTTTTAGAACGGATTTCAGTAAGTTACCTTCTAGAAAATATGTTTTCAAAATGATTTTGTAGAAAATGCCTTCTAGAAAAATGCTTAATTCATAAAAGGTTATGATGCCTTTTTATATTTGGTTTGACCTAAATTTTTATAATCGATACATAAAAAATAAATCAAAATTAACCGACAAAATCATTAATTCATTCACTAACCACAAGTCAAAATTACACCAATCACCAAATGTAACACAAGTCTTCAACCATCAAATTTCACCATCAAAAGTATACTACAAGTCGTCAAAATTACACCAATCACTAGATGTAACATAAGTTATCAAACATCACAATTCAACATCAAAAGATCTTAGCACCTATATTGCTAACATTCTAATAATAGATAGTGGCACTATCAAATGACCTCCAGATAACACTCGACTCAACGTCTACGTACACCATCAATGTCATTTTTCAAATAAGGCTCTTCCATATTGAGTGCCTGTAGGTCAAAACGCACAATAAGACTTTAAATAAAACTGAACCAGGAATGCCAAGTAAATTGGATTGATAAAGCCCAGTGATATGTTACAATTATTCCAGATTTTTTATAACTTTCACATGGTCATTTCAGTAGAAACACAGCATCAATCTTTAGTTATTTCATATCAATAGAAGCCTTTCAACATCATTGCATGCAGACAAATTTCACCAAATAGTACTATAGCCGCAATCAAGCCGAAAGAGAAATTATATATGTCTAAACTTACACTTAATCCAGTGACCCTTATAGAGCTCATACTGATTCTAGTTTTCGGAAAATGCAACAGGACAAGGCAAATTAACTACAAACATGAAATTCAAGGCTGTAATAATAATACAGATCAGTAGCCACGAGGCACAAGAAATCGGACGCTATCTCCATGAGAAAGCATTGTCAGAAACACTTAAAAATTACAAAGTAGATAAATCATTGATCTAATATTTAAAACTTGCAGAGAATATGAATTTAAAGCAAAGATGCGTCTTCTCTCGAAGATGTACCTCGCTTAGTGATCCTAAGTTGGTCCTCTGAATGACTATGAAGTCGATAAATGATGAAACTTGGTTTGGTTTTGAAGTGCTCTGGAAAGAGGGCATGTAGAGGATTGTCTGTTCTTTTCTAGAAATCTGTTTTTGTACTGATGTAAAATATACTTTCAACTTTTTCATCCTAATTTATAGACTTGTGTTTATTTTTTAGAATATTAATTACACAAAAAAGACTTAAAAATCTAATTCGCTGTTTTTATTAATTCGCTTAGTTGAAATGCTGAAGTTAAAGTTGATATTACATCTGAGGGCAAATAGAGAGAAGAAAATAAATAAAAATCAAAATACCAATTACATTTACTATGTTTTCTTTATTAATCTATGTTTTTCTTCAAAATTTTATGTAGATGGGGCATGAAGAGTACAATTCTAGGGTTCAAATGAATGTCATTTCATTTGAAATTCTCACAATTAGAGTGAACAGTGATTTTTTAATATTATTTAGAAGAATAAAATTTCGGTGAATGAATAAATATAAAATGAAAATATAATAAATAAAATTTATTTAATACGCCTTCCATTCCAGAAAATAGTAATAGTCAACTTCCCATATTTAAAAATGTATTTAGTTTTTTATTTTGTTTATAACCTAATTAATAGTTCTTGATATACTATTTTACATTACCTAGATATTCTCATAAGTTTCATTTTTATTTTTATCCCAAAATGATAGTCATTTTGTGAGCTAGATATGTGTGTCCAGTATTAATCGAAATATTATTATTATGAGATGGTGAGAGTATATATGCAATAGTAATTTGAAAATTAGATATGATTAGTAATCTCTTCGTTCATAAATGATACATAATTTTTACATTTTGGAGTAGTTACTTTTTTTCATTAAATTATTATTTTCTCACAATTTATCATAGAAATTATTAATTGTGATAAATTATCATATAAACTATACGTGATTAGTAGTTTGTCCCGAAATCAGAATTACCGTGGTTTTGTGTCCAAAATTGGATGATGTATCACAACCCAATACAAAACTACAAAAAACCTGGTTTAGGGGCAAACTGCAAATCACGCATAGTTCGTATGGAGGTTTGTCACATATAATAATATGTATGATAAATTGTGAAATACCCATGCTTTAGGGGGCAGAAAGTTTTTTCTCCTTACATTTTCACATGTATACAAAAGATAGTTTTGTTTACTTTTTAAAAGTGCTAATAACACAAAAAGGCTAACAAGCCCCTATTTTTTATTGGCTAATTAAGTGTAAAGTATGAAAAATAACAAGAATATTTTAATTCTAACTACATTTATTATGTCTTCTTCATTTGCGTGCTTTGTCTATATATCTATATGCCTATTTTTTGTGGGCGATGGAGTAGTCAGAGTTCTGCAAGTGTTTAACGCGTCCAATAAAGAGATCGTACGACGTCCGACCTCTTTCATCAGCTTATTCGAATGTCGTTTGGGCAGTTTGACTGAAGATGGACTAACATGCAAAACAAGGCACCGGGGGTAAACACTCCAACGCTCAAGTTAGAATGTGTTAATCATTCAATATATGGGTGAAAAGTATCAAAAAAGATTGTAGTTTAGACTAAGGGCATGAGTCACTAGTTATAAGAATTAAAACACTTGTCAACCAATAAAAAACCCATCTTCCATAAGAAAATTAAGTTTCATCTTTCCAAAAGGAGATTTATTCCTTTAGTATTCTCTTCGAGTTCTCATCTTGAACTTTGAAAGTTGTTGGATCTCGAAGGTCCATAAATTATATATCGAGACGACCTTAAAGACCGTACTCACCTAATATAAGGCTGAATTACCGACCTAGTTATCCCCAATATAGATGACATCAATCAGCGAGACAATTAAATTAAGTTTGGGTTAGGAATCTTCATAAGATCTATTGCATTGGACTATAATTTTATGTCACATCAGCGTTACAATAGTAAAATTTATATGAAAAGGAATTGTGTGAAAATGATTAGTGAGTTAATAATTTATTTCGTTTAAATGAATCAGTGTAACTGATAAGAGAAAATTTTGAAAATAGACATAAAATATATATATTTAAAACAAGTTTTAGAGGAATTAAAGAAAACGAATCACGAGATGGGATAGTATTGTATCAATCAATGAAGACTATTTAAATGGTCAATGGCATAGCTTTTCCCTTCTCAGTTAATTAATTGGTAGATCTATCTATGTGTACCATTAATCAATTTATGTTCTATTGTTGCATGAATGGTATAGTAAACGACAACAATTCCTATTGAATCTCTTTGGACTTTTTTGAGTATTTTTGCTTGCGAGCCCACAGAGTTAGTCAATATGTATTTTTTCGCTATCGGTGTTCTAAAAGGCCTGATAAACTCGAGAAGTGATCAAAACACATCCTAATGAAAGATTTGAAAATAACAATTAAAGATGAATGACTTAAAAACAACAATGAACAAGAATTGATTTTTTTTTTCGTGCATAATTAATGTGTTACTACTTTTTATTGTATTTGACCCATATTTGTATTTTATTCTAGTACTTTTAGTAAACCATACCATGTTATTATATTTATATCGAATTTACTATGCGAAGATTGTTAGCAAATGGATAATATTGAGTAATATTTTTAGAACTATATATTTATCAAGAAAAAAATAGAAAATATTGCATTGTTTTAATTACCTATTAATCTAAAATAATAAAATACAAGTGAAAACTTCACTTGTGTTTAGGCACATATGCTCGTAAAGTTTAAGACTCAAACTCCCTAACTTGACACGCTTCACATCTTTTAAAATCTTTTTACTAGAGTGATATTAGTATAGAAGGAAAAACAAAATTAATTGCATACTATGTGATATCGAACCTACTATTTGGGATACTCAAAATGGAGCATTAAGCGAGTAATTAAATATGTTTTCATGTTGAATCTTTTGAAAATGAAAAAAAGAAATAGTGAGAAAATAATTTAAGAGACAAAAATATTTTTAAGTTTGGAAATATATATGAAATTCATGGGTTTTATTTTTATTGTGCCATTTGGGACGACAAAAATATTTGAGAAAAATAGTTCAACCCAAAGTTAAAAAAGGCGTGAGACGTTGTAAGGCGGTAATGCCAAGTTTCAAGCCTTGAAAGCCTAGGCGTTGTCAATTTTTTTTATTATTTTATTTATTATATTGTTAAAATTAGTAAAAAAAATATATATATATAACAAATTTGTCTACATATTTCTCGTTATATTTAGCTAAATACTAATTATTTATACAAAAACAACGTACTATTAATGGTCTCGTGTAAGAGAATCATACTTTGCAAATTATAAATTATACTTTTAATGTATAAAATCATACTTTACAAGATAACTATTCAAACTTTTTTGAAAAGTATGAATTTTACAATAAAAATATAATATTTTATTGTAAAAGTTTGATCGTTTTCATAAAACACTTTTACAATAGTTTTTGCGAAATATTAATTATTTGATTATTTTTTGATGTCATATAAATTTTGTAATATTTGACTAAATTAAAAAAAAAAATCAGTTTACTCATCTAAAAAACATGCGCCTTTTCACGCCTAAGCACGCTTAGGCGCCTAGGCAGTCAACAAAATAGGTTGACCGCCTTTTTACACGTTTAGACACCTTTTGTCATCTTTTAGAACACTGTCTCAACCATTGAAATCTTTTAATAAACTTATTTTTCCAAATTTTTTGACATAATTGACGTAATATAAAAAAGAAAAAATAAATAATGAAAGAAATAGGAGTAGAAAGAAGAAAAGAAAGTAATTGGGAAGTGGAAAGTGAGGCAGAGTGGGATTCCGTGGCCCCGAAAACATGTGAAATCCCATCCATCACCAACTTTTCCTTTTTTTTCTCTTTTTTTTTGACCTTTAATTTTTAATTTTGATTTTCACCTTTAGTGTGAGGACAAATCAACTGCATCCCCCCACAGTCCTTTTCTGACACACCACACCCTCGACAATCGAGTCCCCTGCCTCTATTTCTTCATCAATTCAAAAGATTCATTTTCTTTTGGGAAAAACAATTAAATAAGAAATTAACATTATTGGAGTATAAAAGTAGGATATGTAGTACTGGTTACCAGATATTATATGTTTCGACTTGAATAGTATATAAGATTTTGTAATATAAAGTGCTCTTCAAAATAAAATAGATTTTACCTTATTATGATGATGTTACTATATCTATATAGTAATTTCCTACATTAAACATTTGGACATATGCATACTTTATCAACAAGTATCGTTCTAGAATACTTTTAAAATTTTAAGAATATAAATATTTGATTAATATATTCTCAATTAATTAATAATATTTTTATTTAATTTCTTTTTTTTTCCTTTATTTATATTATTATCATAATTTTGTTTATATTTTTTAAAATAAGTGACGATAAAATTAGAATATAATACTAAAAAATTCTAAAATAATACTTAATCTGTAATTAAAATTGAATTTCTAAATAACAATTATTTTAAAATAGAGGAAGTAAATATGAGGCTTCTAGTCGGGAAAATTTCATTTTTGTTACATTATGTTGGTCATTTTGCATAAAAGGTACGTGATGTTGGCCAACATCAAACTACATCTAATAAGTTGGCAAATTCATCAAATATGGTACAAAAAAGCCCGATCGAACTTCTATACTTACGTGGCATGACTGAATTTAAATTAAACTGCGAAGTTAAAAAAATTAACCCTAACTACCTAATATACCCTCAATTATATTAAAATGCATCTTTTAGTCCCAATTTCAAGATCCATCTTTCGGCCCCAATTTCAGAAATGTCTTCATCCCTGTTTCTTCCCGAATTTCAGAAATCGGCGGCTGAAAACCGGCGGTATCGGGCGGCTAGTTCCTGGTGACTGTGAGGCACGACGAAATCCTCTTCCTCAATTTTTAAAACCGAGCGACGCAAATCCTCTACGCTTTCTTCAAAAATCCCACGACGTCGGCCCGACTGATGGAAACCGGCAAGCGGAAGGCATAGTTGCGAAGGGCAGATGGAAACCGGCAAGCGACTTTCAGGCATGGTGGTTCTTCTCTCCACCAGGAAACAACAGGTGCAGGCACATCTGCGAAGGGCGGCGCTCCGACTTATTAATGGGCTCGTCATATTTTTCCAGCAATGACGCGACGGCGATGACTAATTTGAATGGCTGGTTTGGGCGACGGTGGTGGTTCTGGTTTTTCAATCTAACAATCAGGTTGGGCGGCGCTCCGACTTATTAATGGGCTCGTCATATTTTTCCAGCAATGACGCGACGGCGACGACTAATTTGAATGGCTGGTTTGGGCGACGGTGGTGGTTTTGGGTTGCGAAAATGGTCAGGAATAGTGGTGGTTTTGGTTTGGGAAAATCGTTAGGGACTTTGGACATGAAAACGGTTAGGGGTGGTGGCGCTGAGAAAAATGGCCATGATGGTGGCGAATTTGTGGTGGTGGTTCCTATGACTGTGGTGGTATAGGTTGGACTGTCGTTGTCCATGATGATGGCTCCGATGGTGGTGGTGACGACAGAGATTGGGGGCTGCCGAGTTTGGTTTGGGCTTAGGCCGAGAAGGGTTGTTGATAGTGGTGCTTTTGATCGTCTGAGTAGGTGTGATCATGGTGGCCGCGTGTGTGATAGGCGTTGGTGGTGGCAGAGAATCGTCAGTTCAGGGCAGCGAGTTCGGGGAAGGCGACAACTTTTGGGAAAAATGGCAGTGGCGTTTAAGAGACTTTTGCCTCAAATATCTGTGCAAAATTTTGAAAATGCTTCTTATGTTCCATTTTTTTTTCGACCATTTCAATTTATTGTAGGCTTTGTCTGTGTGTTTTATTTTCATAATTCTTATTATATTTTTCGTTCTATTTTGCTTACTGTGTTGCAAAACTTCTCACATCATACTGCACATTTTAGAATTTTGGTACTTAAAATTCTCTATAATTAATCATGATTAATTATACTTATGAGTAACAGGGATGAAGATGCATTTCTAAAATTGGGGCTGAAAGAAGAGTTTCTGAAATTGGGGTTGAAAGATGCATTTTATTTAATTGAGGGTATATTAGATAGTTAGGGTCAATTTTTTTAATTTCGTAATTTAATTTAAATCAAAAATGATAAGAAATAATTCAGTCATGCCACGTAAGCATAGAAGTCCGATCGTTTTTTTTTTTGTATCATATTAGATAAATTTACCAACTTATTAGATGTAGTTTGATACTGATCAATATCATATACTTTTCTAAAAAATGGTCAATATAATAAAAAAAAATAAAATTTCCTCAATTCTAGCTTATACTATTCGGTGTACTAATAACACTTTAGAAAAAAAGTAAAGAGACGCACAAAACAAAATATTGAAATTTTGGATTCATCGGCTCGTGTCAAAACCACATCATCACTTTATAACTCCCAAAATGATGGTTCAAAATCAAAAAACGTGCACATGCCATTATTTATCATATAATCATAAAAAATGGAGTGAATTTGCATTCAGTAATCATAATGAGACAAGTTTGATGTTGATTAGTCAAAACTCCAAGTCCAATCTAACTAAGAACTTTTAAATTAAGGATTTGTGATTCGTCGTGTCCCAAAGCTGATTAGTTCAAAGTTCATATCTCTACCTCAAAATTTTCTCTAATCCTAAAGAAAAATGTTATCGCCATTTGTCTCATTCTTCAATTATATTCCGAAATGAGGGAAGAAAAATTTCCTTTCGCTTTTCTTATTTTTATTTATTATTATCTTGTTTAGTTCTTATTTAATTTTTTTATTTTACAAATAGATTGTCTCATTTTTAACGTTTTGCGAAGAAGATTACGATCTCTATAATTAGAAGATTAGTACTCCTTCCATCTCATTTATTTGTCGCGGATAACTATTTCATGAAAATTAAGAAAAATATTGATATTATAAATTTATTTGTCGCGGATAACTATTTCATGAAAATTAAGAAAAATATTGATATTATAATTAGAGGTATCAAATGATCAAAAATTATTTTGTTTAAAATAATTAAAAATATGAAATAATAAAAATAGGGTAAAAACAATCCTTCACTTTTTATTGTGTAAGTTTTTTAATTTTTTAAATAAAACGATACGGAGGGAGTAATCTGTGTCATCGATTATTGATTGGATTCTCAAACAAAATTGATTCAATTTGAGCCATTTGAAGTTTAAAAATAGTAATTTTTATAATTATATCCTTGAATATTTATTTTATTATTGAAATATATTACTACATGAATATACATTTGATAAATAAAAACTGAACGTGCCTAGGATGGATTAAAATCGAGGCGAGCCTTAATCAAATGACAAGATCGACTCATCAACATCCATAAAACAAGATTATTCAGATATACATCCACAACTCAATTGTCAAATAGACATTTTGTTGCAAACTTTATTGAAGAAATACTATATATGTTCATCTCAAATTCAATTATTCATTTTTATAATGTCTCATCAAATAAATGTTTATTTTTTCTTGTGATTTCTTTTCCCCCTCTCCTACATTAACAAGATATACATATATATTAACTTAAAACTCCATTAAAAATGATAATTTCAAAAATTGCAAAAATCCTTTACCTCATTGAATAAAAAATTATTTTCCCACCGAAAGAAATCTAGAGACGCACATGCTATACTGCCTCGCTAGCTTATTATTACTTTTTCAAAACATCAACTTTGGATGCTCAACAATGGTATATATAGTATTTGACATGACAGTGGGTGAAATTAGACTGTCTCTGCATCGTATTACATTTAATTACTTTTACCAAAATGTAATATTATTATTATTATTATTACAGTTTAGAAATTCAATTTAGATTTGATGGCTATTTAGAATTTTATAAATTCACATTTTAATAATCTCGCTGTAGTTTAATGGTGTATGTATGCCCATTGGTCAATTTATTCTTCTAACGATAGAACAAATAGAAATTAACTTACAAAAATATTATACATTGAACTAATTTAAAAAAAAAAAAAAAGCACCACGGCTTGTAAGATAAACGAGGTCTCATACAAGAGATCGATTATTTTTGGGTACTTATTTTTTTGTCCATCAGACTCTTTTTATTTTTTCAATTTACCATACGAAACCGTCATCTGAATTATGCGCGAATTGTATTTTATCCCCATACACAATTTTTTTTATGGTTTTGTAATCAAAATCGGATGATGATCCACAACCCGATTGCGCCACGTCATCCGTTTTTTTTTTCTTCACAAAACCACAAAAAAGTGGTGTAGGGGATAAAATGCAATTCGCGCATAGTTTAGACGGTAGTTTGTCAGAAAAAAAAATTCGTATTAAAAATCAAAATAATATGGATGGTAAAAAGTCTTTTTCCCCTTGTTTCGGCTCTTTTTTCACTCCTGTGAGTTGCTATAGGTAGATTTTTCATGTTTTGACCTTGCCAAAAGTGTGAGTCGGACTTTAATTGGATTATTATTATTATTTATATTTGTATAAAAAAACATTTTTCTGTTAATTGAAATCAAATTGTAAAGATAATGATTTAGTTTATTGTTTGAAAAATAAATAAATTACTAAGGTGTAAAAAAACAAAAACACCAACCCACAGTTGCATATTCTCTTTGGCAAAACATAAATAGTAATTATTAAACAAAAAATAAACAACAATTACAGCTTTTTCTTACTATTTTATTCTATAAAACCCCATCCAAAGACATATCATTAAATATAGGGTAACAAACATCCCCTTCTTTGCTTCACACAAATAGTGCTCTCCATTTTCACCTTCTTACTGCTCTTGTTTTTGGAGCTTTGCCGGCAGCCATGAAAATAATGCTCTCTTTCCTCTTTCTCTCCATTCTTATCCTCCACATTTCTGGTACTTTTTTCAACTCTAATATTAAATAAATTAAAAAAATAAATAAATGTTCGCATTTTACTTGCTGAAAAAAATAAAATAACTGTGCTTAATTTCTAGTCTGATTTTAATGTAATTGAATTTTAACTTTTTCTTATTTTATTGAATTAGTTAAATTTATTTGGGCAGTTGAGGTCTCAGGTACAACAATGACGCTGTACAACCAATGCAGCCACCCCGTTTGGCCCGGCATCCAACCCGGTTCGGGAAAGCCGGTTCTGGCTAAAGGCGGATTCAAGCTGCCGCCAAACAAGTCCTACACGCTCCAGCTCCCCGCGGGCTGGTCGGGCCGCGTGTGGGGCCGCCACGGCTGCTCCTTCGACGCCTCCGGCCACGGCCACTGCGCCACCGGCGACTGCGGCGGGGCACTTTACTGCAACGGCATCGGTGGGACCCCTCCCGCCACGCTCGCGGAGATAACCCTTGGGAGCGAGCAGGATTTCTATGACGTCAGCCTCGTCGACGGCTACAACCTCGCCATTTCCATTACGCCCTTTCGCGGCTTAGGTATGAAATTACTGAATAAATAAATTTAAAAACTAAATAAATTAGTGCCTGCTCCTTTGTTGGATTTTTTTATACCTCGACAAAAGTAGCCTGGATCTTCTTTTTTCAGTGATGAAAATTAAAACTAAAGAAAAAAGTGTTGACTGTCTAGATTTGTAAATATATATATATATATACTGTGAAAGCATTGTTACAAATTTGGTGCATATAGATCTATGTTTGCTCCTTTTTTATTTTTATTTTTTTTTCAAATGCTTAATTGTGAAGTTGATAATCAGCTGTAAGTGACTAAATCTTTGTACCAGAATGAGGGGATGATGTTATTTATTAGTCTAATTTGGTATTGGGCTATTAATTTTGCTGTAATTGAGGAGGGGTTATGTGAATGGAAATTTCAGAACATTTTGTTTTACAACCATATTAAATTGGAAATCGTCATTTTGTTTTATAACTTAAAACCTGTGAAAATGGGATTCATTGCTAAAATCATCACAGGATTTAGCATTTGTTAAGGTTAATATCTAATTTGCAGGAAAATGTAGTTACGCCGGATGTGTGAGCGACCTGAACCTGATGTGCCCAGTGGGGCTTCAAGTGCGGTCCCACGACAAGAAGAGAGTGGTGGCGTGCAAGAGCGCGTGCTTTGCCTTCAACTCCCCAAGGTACTGTTGCACCGGCAGCTTCGGCAGCCCGCAATCGTGCAAGCCCACGGCATATTCCCGGATTTTCAAAACGGCCTGCCCCAAGGCTTACTCGTACGCGTACGACGACCCCACCAGCATCTCCACTTGCACCGGCAGTAGCTACCTGCTCACATTCTGCCCTCATCATTAGCCAACCCTTTCTTCTTAATTAGCTAGTTATTATTAGCTCTAAGTATATTTGCATGGACTCCTGAGATTTGGTTAGTTCTTTAGGTAGCATCATATTTTGCATGGTACTTATATGTGTTGTTTGTGTTTTGCATCAGTTTAAGGTAATGTTTACTATGTTATGGTTTATGCTTTCTTGGCCTAGACTCTTGGTTTAAGTCGTTTAGTTTTCAGGTCAATTTTTCAGAATGCATCGGAAATTAAGTAAACCTGCTAGTAAGACAGTGTTCAGTTTTCGAGTGGTGTTTCTACAGACGTGTTGAGATAATTAAGTTTAGTAGAATTCTTAATTAATAATTAATTATGTTTTAATTAGTACGTAACTAAGAAACACATTATTTAATAATACCTGATTTAGGGTTTGACTAATCTCAAGAGTGTGAGTGTTAATTATGTTAGAATTAGAAGTAATATGATGAGAGAAGCAATAAAAACGATACAAGAAATTGTTTACCAGTTCGTTAGAGAGAGATTCTGACTACGTCTGAGGGCACTGTCAAGTCAGGAGTTTGTATAATATTTATAACAAGAAAATTCTAGTTATAATTTTACACGAACCCTATTCGAATCGCTGTGGACGAGGGCTTGGATGTACACTATTTCAGGCTCTATAACCCAACAAATTAGTTGAGTTTTCAATATGTGCTCACTGTTCTAAAAATCGCTAGGTCGCTAGGTGATGAATCAAGGCCTAGCGCCTACTTAGGCTCGCAGATGAGATCTATTCGAGGTCTACCTGGGATTGAAATTTTATACATTTTCTTAATATTATTTCCTCTATATATTAATGCAAAATTTTCTTATCCTGCGTATCTGTTTCTCACATTTTGTTCGCTTTGAAAAAACTTGTGGTGATTCGGTGTCATCCGAGCCTAATATTTACCTAATTTAGTATTTTTTAATTATATTTTACCTAATTTAATATTTTCATAATATTGTATTTTGCTTAATTCAATATTTTTCTTTTATTACATGTTACTTAATTTAATGTCTTCTATGTTATATTTTGCCTAATTCAATATCTTACTTTTATTATTTTAATGTAAAATACAAATAGGTTATATCTAATTGCAAAGAATCTATATAAGTTGAATTATTGCAAAATATGAGTTATATAAAATTATTGTAAAAGAGAAATAAATATAAAAAATATAAACTTAAATTTCTTTATCTAATCCTAATATTATGAATTTGAAAATAATATTAAAAAATATATATGAAAAATTATTATTACGCCAAAAAAAGAAGGAAAAAAAAAAACAAAGGGAACAAAAATGATAAAATAAATAATAATAAAATTATTATGCCTAGAAAAATAAATATTAAATATATTCTAATCTCTTTATCTAATCTCAATATAATGAACTGATACACGCATTATATATTTATACGAACAAATTAGTGCTTATACAAATAATAATAATAATAATAATAATAATATTACATATACTACAAGTTAGATGTACAACGTATTTTCAATAGAATTATCAGTGTTGTATACATTTTAATTTTGTATATCACATATTCACATGTGACAAGCGTGTGTTGCATGATTAATTCCACTACTCACGGCAAAAGAAATTTGAAAATTCTTTATTGTGAAAATCAGTCTCACTGATAATGTTTTGTTTGTGTCTAAGAATTATTTATTGTGAAAAATATTATCCCGTAAATACTATTTGTATGTACCATTTTCAATGTTATTTTATTTGTATATTTTAATAAATATTATGTAAGAAAGGATATCTATATATATATATAATAACAATGTTGGCTATATGAAATAATTGTTTTGTTTCCCGCCAAAACACTTTTCTTTCCCCAAAAAGAAATTTTTTTGCTCAAATTCACGAACTTTTCAACTGTTTTTTTTTAAATTTAAATATCACAGCCACCATTGCTGACTTTTCAACACAATTTAAATTCTCGTCTGATTTCTGTGTATAGCCATACGAATTTCGAATTTTATGCCAATAAATTATGAAACAGAATTTTTATTTTTCTATTTGTTATAATATTTTCCTAATGACTTTAATTTATATCCATAAGAATACTCGATTGTTACAATATGTTAATATTTCCAGTTTGTTACAATTGATGCATTTAACTAAGATTTGAAGAATTAAAAAAATTAAATAAAATTTTTAACTAGATGAAATGAAATTAGAAAAAAACAAAAGCAAGGAAACAAACTAAATAAATTATTTACAGGCCCCAAATAAATAAGAAGAAAATAAAAAATAAAGCAAGAAAATAAATTAAATAAATTGATTACAGGCCCCAAATAAAGAAGGATAAAAAGAATAAAACAAGGAAATAAATTAAAATACAGGCTCAAAAATAAAGAAACTTGGCATTAATCAGGAATCATTGACGTGCATGATATTTGTAAAATAGGTAGTTGATTCAACCCGATTGTCTTGCAGAATTAGAATCATATAAAAGATAAATACAATAAATCAGAATTACAATTATATAAGACCGATTATTTTTAAATTAAATCAGCCAATAACTAATGTTTTAAAAAATAAAATTAGGCAACAAAATAAATTTGATATTGACAGATTTGATATAAAAAAATGTAGGTAACTAAAAAAAACTTATCAGATTGAATTAGAATTTTTAGCTTAGTAAAAGATATTTAATATGTTGGAAGTTTAGCAAATACTATTTAATTCCTAAAAAAAAACGAATCTCAAGCAATCTAAAGTTGATTAGGTAACTAAAAAAGTCAGCAGTTTTATTTTATTTATTTATTTATTCTTTAGATATCAGATTGTTTATTTGAGGGCAATCAAACAACACGGTTTTATGATTACAAAAATCACATAAAAAATCGAATAAAATCTGTAAAACAAATCGATTGTCTATAATTTAGAAATACGAAATCTGATTTTAATTCTCGAACGACCGAAACTCCATATATAAAATTCCTAGGGTTTCACGCAAGTCACCCTATAAATATAGGGTTCTACTAATTGCAAAATATCAATTTCATTTGTATCTTTCGTCTGTGTCTTTGTTTTCTCTCTATTTCTCAAAACTTGAGCAGCTATGGTTTTTGGGACGATGCCTCCTCTATTCGGATTGATGAAAGAAATTGACCGTACAAACAATAAATCTTTCAAATTTAGAGTCGTCCGATTTTTTGCCAGATCCGGTTTCGATGACAAAGAACAAAAAACGTCTATGGAAATTATTTTCCATGATTCCGTAGTAATTATTTGAATCTGATTTTGTTTTTATAAATAGATGTATATAGGTTCAATTAACTACTCAATATTTTATATCGACATATTACATTAAAAAAAAAAAAAATCTCTAAAAACTCAATAATAAGGAGGACGCATTACTGGGGTGAGTTTCTTAATATTTCTGAACAGTAACATAAACATTCAAAATTGGTCATCTTTTAACTAATTTAGTTGAATTGTTGTTGTAGATGTTATTGGAAAGGTGGCAGAAATCCGTAACCCTCGAGATAAAGAGTTGATGGGAGGACGTATTGATCGAGGTTATTATCGAAGACTCGAGGTAATTTTTAGTTATAAAATTGCCTAATCAATTATCAATTTTTTAATAAATTAATTGTTTGAATTGTTTTGTATTTATTTAGGAGTCAATTATTTTTTGTTGTTTTTTTAGTATTGTAGTGGTCGTCGCTTAAGTTGTACACTTTGGGGTGAATATGTTGACCAAGTTTTGGCTTTTGAGAGTGGACTGTTCGCGGATCCTCCCGTGATGATCTTGCAAATGTGTCGTGCAAAGGTCTATAGAGGTAATAATATAATTATGTTTCTAATTGCAATTTTTTTATTTGAATTATATTTTTGATCAATATTTCAATTTCAGCAACTTATATTCTTCTATTTTTAAATTCTGTTTATTTTTAAATACTGTATATTCTAAGAGATTTTTTAATTGCATTTTTTTTTTGAATTATTATTTCGAACTATTTTATAATTTCAGACTGCGTTCTAATTGCAGTTTTTAAATTTTGTTTATCTCATGTTTATAGAAACTGTTTTTTAGTATGGGTATCAAAATTATGTTAAGGGTTTGTTTTTAAATTCTGTTTTTATAATTTTGTTTTTATACGAATTATAATTCTATTTTTATTATTTTGTTTTATATTAATAGATTTCAGATTCTATTGAAGTAATTGTAATTTTATAATTATAGATTCTGTCACTCTATCAAATTCATTTGGGGTGACAAAGTTGATTATTTATTATTTTCCTTAGTTTTATTATTTAATTGGTGGTTCTTTGAATATTGATTTTTGGATTTTGAATTTATTTTGAGTTGAGGTAGTAAGCATTATATGCTCAGACGATATCTATTGAATTTAAATCTGATATTTTTCAGATTTTAAATTACTTAATAAAAATATTCTATTATTATTAACTTTTGTTTTTAGATAACTATTACAAAATACAAATAATAGTCTTTTATGTGAGTGTATATGGCTTCTTCATCTTTTACACATATTTTATTATGAAATATTAGAAATTAAGGATTAATCTTCGAAGTAGTTTAAAAGAATTGTTGGAGGGTTTATTTGTTTTCACGCAAGAACAACGACTAATTCATCCGCTAAGATATTTCCGAATAGAGTGTCCTATAATCTATAACATGAATTAGATGAACTAAAACATACATCATAAGTTGAGAAATTACAGTTAACAATACAAACACATTAGCATGTACAATTTAATAAAGTACAGAAATTTAACGCATGCTCTGATTATACTAACGAATTATCTATAAAAAGTAAAGTTAAATATAGTGGCATAGCGTAATAAATAAATATACAACAAGTTAATGCAATCTCTTATCATCCAAACGATGGTAATTGAGTACACATTTAATTTGTGAACTACGTTTACGTCTTTCAATTATGAAAGAAACTTAAATGGTTATTTGAACTATTTTGTTTATATAAATGTTGTTGAGAAAAATATATTAGAAACTAACAAGTTATTACTTAATGTACAAGTATTTAAATAAAAAGTTAGATACGTAAAAGAGTACTATTTAAAATTTGTAGATATTTTGAATAATAAAAAATATTCATGGTAAAAATATAAGAATGTATTAATATTTTGTAAAGATCATAAATATTTGGTATTTATTAATATCCAAGTTACAAAATTCAAAACAATTATCTAAAAACAAACGTTTCATAATAACTTTATAAAATATAATAATAGATATAAAAAAATGTTTTTCTAAATTAAATTCCGATAAAACTTCAAATCATCATTATTGAGAAGTTTGTGATATGGTATATTTAAAATAAGAAAAGAATGTTTTATATGAATCATCGGCGCTTTCGTAAAAAGTATTTTCTATTTTTGAGAATCCTAATAACCGAAGATTCTATGTAGAAGATAAGCACTATGGTTATCTTTTAACTATTAACTATAAAAATATAGATACTTATCTTACATATTTAAAAAAAAGATTTTGTTCTAAATATTTCTTCGCGTGCCTATAAGATTATCTATAACTAACTCTAACATCATAAGTTTATGATTTTGCCGCAAGCAACTCAATTGGGTTTACACTATTATTAAAAGAACAAACACGCATACATACATCTGAAAATAAACACATAACGGATAATAATACATTTGGAGCAACACATTGGTGGTAAACATTATGGGGAGGAAGACCGATACCATACGAAAAAGGGCACAAACAGACAGTATAATGATAGGTAATTTTTTTTTATGCTTTAAGTTTAATATCATTAAGAATCTGTCGTACCTGTTTTCCTGTCAACCCTTTAAATCTGCAGTTAGTGAATTACAGAAATTAATAACATATTTAAATTGTTATTAATATGTTATAAAGCTTTTCTGAAAAACTTAAATGAATCACGTGATTAAAGTTTCTGTACTTGTTTAACAGCAGTCCTATGAGTTGTGTCTCCTGGGATTGTGTCTTTGCCAGTTTTCCTGAATCTGTGATTCAGCAATACACAGTTAGTATTAAATTGTATTTTATTAAGTATATAATCTATTTGTATAATGTTAAGATGGACAATGTGATACTTATCTTTTTTCCTGCTGTGTTTCTTATCCAGAGTACTATGTTCCCTTACCTGCATAAAACATCAAACATATACAAATTAATATTGCACAGTAAATATAAAACAATAGATTATATAGTTCAATGTTCAGATGTTAGTTTTTTAAAAGATATGTCTTTATTCGTGGCGTTGTTACACCTACTTAGACCCTGTACTCCATTCAGAGGCATTATCATACTACGATAGGTCATGTCAGGTTTCCAGCCGATAAATTTTGACATATCTTTAAAAAAAAAGAAATTCAAGTTTTGAAAGTATGAGTTGTATTATGTGCAGAAAGTTTCTTTGTGTACTTATCTTCTTTCTGTTGATAGTACTCTGTTGAATGTTATTACTTGCCTCCTCCCTTTCCTGAGTAGTTTTTTCCAATATGAAAGTGAATTATGTTAAACTTCTTTAACTTAAGTAAATAAAAAAGCAATGAGATTACAACATTTGAACATAACATACTCAAGAGCAAAATGTTAACTCTATAGATATAGTAAAACAGAATACCAAAGTTTACTTTGCTGAACATAAATTATTTTATATAGTACATTGTTTTATAAAAACTACCCATATGTCAACAGATTAACAGGTTAGTCTTTCAGTGATTACATAAAAGCTTCTGCCATGTAGATCAAACAACATGCATAATACTATGATAGAAAACACTCCATATAAATCAACAAGCAATCATCTTTGTTTAAATATTTATAACTTCTCTAAAATGTACTGCTCAGCCAATATTTGAAGAAAAAACACCAAAACAGTAGCAATCATACAAAATTGAGCATGCAATTACAGTATATAAGAAGAGATTCAAATACAAATTGTTAACATACACATAGCAAAATAAGAACACATTAACATACTAAAAACAAACTGAAGTATTAATAATTTTAAATCATAAAAAGCTTTATCATTAATGTTGTTTTAAAAAAACATTACATTTCAGTATGCTTCATAGGTTAATCATTCAGTGATTTAGCTAATCAAATCTTTGCAAGTGGATTAAACAGCATGCTGACTCAATATCAAACTATAGCATTTGATTACACATAAAATATGCAAGTCACATGTAATTATTGGCAATCAGTGTAAAAATTCACACCAGTACAGTTTTAAAATAAAAGAAGTCCTTCAGGTATTTGTACATGCAGCAATCTGAAGATTCAATTATTATTTTTTTAATTTTAAAAATAGATAATTGAATAAAAATGATAACTGGAAGTAGAAATTTTTAAATAGAAAAGATATAACTTTTAAAAAAAAATTATGCATATAAAAGAAATCATCAATCCGAATTTTAGTATTTTTTACCTGTTTATGGATCGTTCAAAATCATTGTTCAACCTAAAATCTTCGGCCGGATCCGCAGTCCACCTTTGTAAATTGATCCTCGAATGAAATGAGTTTCCAAATAGACAGAGAGATGAATATTAGAATACAAAAAAAAATTTTTTTTGAATGGATCTAACACAGTAGATTAAGCTAAAACCAGAGCGATATAATTTTTTAATAGATCTGATAAATAGAATGATTTTGAAACAGATCGATGCATTTTCTTATAGATCTGATGCGATAGACCGATTCTAAAATAGATCTATACATTTTATGAATAGATCTGTAACGGTAGAATTATTTAAAAGCAGGTACATATTTTGAGTAGATCTAACACGATGAACATTTTTCTGACCCTGATCGAAAATTAGTTTCAAAATTTCAACAAGAACAAACTGATTTTGTTCAAAATGAAAAGTGGTTAGAAAATTAAATTTGTAAATCATAGATTGGTTGAAGAACTTGTACCTTTTTAGAAACCCTGCAAGCTTTGAATTTGTCCTAATTTGTAATCGGAGTCCATAGATCTAAGAGGTTTTTGGTATGTTACGGTGTTTTTGAAATGGAAATCTCACTCAATATAAGAAACAAAATAATGGAGCCGTTAAGATTGTGGAATGAGTTTATGGATACTGTGTCTGGATATGAACGGCGGAGTGAATCTGAGAGCCGGGATGAGCGGCGAGGTTGAGCGGAGATCATTTTTGGAGTGGAGCGGAGGTCTTTTCTTGAGAGGAGCGGAGAGGGGAATGGACTAGGGTTAGGGCCGAGTTGGAAATGAGTCTGGGGGACCGAAAAATTAGGGTTTCTCCCTTTTATATGTAGGTTTTAACACATGCGTTTATGATGGCCGTTCGATGCACGGAGCATTAGATCGTGACCGTCGGTTTTTAATGAGTTGGATTATGGGCTGGATCCGGTTTTAATATCGGGCTTATCTGAATTATAATTGGACTCATCGTGTTGGGCTTCAGAGTATTTAATTTGGACTCAAATTAAATTAATGTTTGGGTTGAATTTAAATATTTAAATGAGTTGAATTATTAGTTCAAGCCCATAAAATATAACTAAATTAATTTTAATTATTTTAAGTTTATAGGAATTTTAAAATTATATTATGATGTCATTAAATAAATTTTAATGATTGTCTTTAAATTAAATTAATTAATTGTGCGTTAACGGATATATTGCAATTTCTTTTTTCGAATTCCATGAACGTATATTAAATTAATTTTGTTTGTATCTTTGATTATTTATTACGATATAAGATATTTTATTTATTTGTATTTAATTAATTATTATATACATGGTATAATATATGTGAATGATTTATTTTTGTCATCATTCTCTATTAATGTAGATTAATATGATTTAATTTTCTAATTTTAATAATAATAAATATAAATATAATATCGGATTGTTTGTAATTTTAGATATTTATTACGATATTGTCAGATTACTTCGTTCAACTATGTTATTACTCAATGAAATTTGATTTTTTTTTTATTATTGTAATTGTTTAGATTCAAGTAGGTAAGTAAATATATATTAAATTACATATATATTTATATATTATTATTGATTGAATTATTAATATGATTTAATTGTAATTTTGTAGGTTTAAGTAGGTGATTAAATATTTAATAAATTGAGTATATATTTATATATACTTATTAATAAGATTGTTTTTTTATCAAATATTTTAATATTCAGTTAATTATCAATATGATTTAGTTGTAATTTTGTAGTTTTAAGTAGGTGAGTAAATTTTTTTAAATTTTAATATATATTTATTGTAAAAAAATAGTTTTGATATATATATTTTTTTAATTTACATCCACATATATTAATTTTATTTGCTTTATTCATACATTATTTAACAGGTAGATTAATTTTATTTGCTTTGTTAATTCTTTTCTGGAATGAATTGTATGTAATTGTGTTAGTCAGGAGATTATTTAAATAAAAAAAAACAAAAAACTACGTTAATATTAAATCAGCGTAACTATTTTTATTTATTTGATTGTTGTATTTGTTTTCTATATATAGATAATAACCTAGAGAGTTAGATTATTATATTGTTTGGATTTTTATTTTAGAACGAAAATCAATTTCTATGATATATTCGGTAATATATAAATTTAAGATTATAAGTTCAAGGTTCATTTATGTTTATTAATTTAATTTTTTTCATTTATTTAGTTATTTATTATTTATTTGTTAAATTTCTACTATTCAATATTTATGTAAATATTTATGATTTGTTCTTTAATTGTATGACTGTCACAGACAGTGTGAATATGACTGAGAATATATGCCCGTGCGTGACCTCAAGAGTGCTATCAAAGGCGGGAGAAAAAGTGTTGCTTCCCCTAATGAGTCTAACGCCTTCTGACGTT
The DNA here is from genome assembly GCA_014905375.1 of Phtheirospermum japonicum. Taxonomy (NCBI): domain Eukaryota; kingdom Viridiplantae; phylum Streptophyta; class Magnoliopsida; order Lamiales; family Orobanchaceae; genus Phtheirospermum; species Phtheirospermum japonicum. Next base: position 544,651 of record BMAC01000122.1, on the reverse strand, counting down.
AGAATACCTTTCAAGTTTCAAAGAAGGTAATTCCCGCTCATGATTTCATATGTGATGACGATAAATAAGAGTTATGGTCAATCGCTCTCGAACGTCGGCCTTTATTTGAAGAATTTCGTGTTCAGTCATGGTCAGTTATATGTTGCCGTGTCGCGTGTCACCCATCGAAAGGGATTGAAGATATTAGTTTGTGGTGATGACGATTCGGGATCGAACATGACGAATAATGTGGTGTATAAAGAAGTATTCACTACCGTATGATCTATAATTTATCAAGTGTGGATCTTTTAGTTATTTCTCTCAATCTCTATCTCTCTCTATTTATTTATTTCTCCACATATTAAATAATAATAAAAATAATTTTAATACAACTTGCATTTCTATATTTAACTTTCTGCCCCGTTGGTGGGTGAAAAAAAACTAGTTCTCCATCAATTGAGGGTTGCGTATATTGCATTCACTCTATAAATAAGAATACAATCATATGTTTACAAGTCAACTAAATCCCTACAAAATGGGAAGAGATATGTACAATATATAAATACAAAATTAGAATATTGACTAACTCCTAACACCCCCCGTCAAGCGAAGCGGATTGGAAACAACGCGAAGCTTGGAACGAAAGAACTCAAATAGCGGACGAGGCAGACCTTTCGTGAAGATATTAGCAAGTTGAAGATGAGACGGAATGAACTTGTATGTAGTCGATTATAAGTGACAAGTTCCCGAACGAAATGATAGTCAATATCGATATGCTTGGCTCGTTTGTGAGCAATAGGATTTTGACTTAAGAATAACGCACTCTTGTTGTCCGAGAGAAGTGTGGGGATACTAGATGGTAGCGCATGAAGTTCACGAAGAAGAAGCGTGATCCAAATGATTTCGGAAGCGGCATTAGCCATCGCCCTATATTCAGACTCACAACTGTACCGAGAAACAGTGGGTTGCTTCTTAGCACTCCAAGACACAAGATTTGGACCCAAAAAGATGGAATAACCATAAATAGAACGGCGAGTATCTAGACAACGTGCCCAATCAGCATCGGAATAACCCAAAATAGAAGAAGAACCACGGGAGAAATCAAGACCAAAGTTGACAGTACCCTTAACATATCACAAAATCCTTGTTACAGCCTGAAAATGCTCATTTGTCGGATTGGCCTGAAACTGACTTACCGTATTAACAGCAAAAGAGAGGTTCGGACGGGTGATAGTGAGATACTGAAGAGCACCAACCAGAGATCGATAAAGAGTAGGATCGGAGAAGGAATCACCATGAGCGCGCAGAAGCATTTTAGTAGCAAGCGGAGTCGATACCGGTTTGCAGTCAAGCATGCTGGCCCGAAGAAGAATGTCGCGGGCATACTTTGAATGACCCAAGAAAATGCCAACGGAAGAGTATGTACCTCAAGACCAAGAAAATAATTCAAGCGACCAAGGTCTTTAATGGGAAACTCCTTCCTAATTCGAGAAGTAAGGCGCGTGACCAAAGAGGAGTCATTACCGGTGATAATAATATCGTCAACGTAGACCAGAAGGTATAACATGGAGTTACCAGAATAATAGATGAAAAGAGATGTGTCGGATTTGCTCTCCACAAACCCCAAACTAACGATAAAATCACTGAAACGCTGGAACCAAGCACGAGGTGCTTGTTTGAGACCATAAATTGCCTTTTTGAGGCGACATACATAGGATGGGTGAACAGGATCGGTAAAACCAGGAGGTTGCTCCATAAATACAGGCTTATCTAGATGGCCATGAAGAAAAGTTATTGTTAACGTCGAGCTGATGAAGCTGCCAATTTTGCATAAATGCAAGCGAGAGAATGATACGGATTGTTGAGGAATTTATTCTTGGAAATAATTCCTATTTTGTTATTTGCCTTTCTTGGGCACGAAATAAATTAGGGAACTAGATTTAGGACAATTTTATGTTTCCTAGTTTATGCACAAGACTTTAATTATTCCTAGATTGGGTTTAGGATTTGTTTTTAGGATTTTACCAAGTTTAGGATTCTTAGTTGTCTATTTAAGACACAAGTAATCCTACACTTGATTCACGGTTTTTATTAGAGATTGA
>BMAC01000122.1:514529-537918 GCA_014905375.1 Phtheirospermum japonicum | reverse complement strand
CGCACGGATTTCTTGAGGAGAAGAACGCAAGACGCACGACGCAAGAAGACGCTCAAGGAAGGAAGAACACGACATACTACTTGGAGCCAACGATCGTGATAAACAAGATCTTTGAAGTTGCGTAACCAACGGAGAAGATCTTGCCATTCCGGCAACAAGTATTTAGTATCAAGTTTCTTGATATTTAGTTTTCATATATTACTTTATTATTGTGTATTGAACGTGAATCGAAAGTAATATAGTTTACGGGTTTGTACACCCAAGTTCACAAGTATTTACTTGTGAACTGATTTTGTTTAATCGTGTTCTCTATTTTTATTTTCCGCTGCATTACTTTTATTTAGTTGATGTTGATAATCTGATGTTGATAACATTGATTAACAACATCACAAATCTGGTCCTTATTTTTAAAACCATAGACCTTCTAATTTTACAATTGGCATCTAGAGCGGGTTACTTAATCTCTTAAGTATTGATCCTTATTTTTTAGGTGCTATGGATGCTCAAGGCAACCCGAGGCCTTTAATCCTTAATGGTGAGAATTAGTCTCTCTGGAAACAGAGAATGAGGTGGCACTTGAAGAGCATGGATGAACGAGTTTGGAAGACCGTCCTAGTTGGATGGGAAAAGCCACGTGTCACGGATGGCGAGGGCGATGCCATTCCCAAGAAGGAGGAAGATTGGACTGCTGATGAAGCAGCTGCTGCAAATTGGAACTCTAAATGCATCAACGCCTTGTGTGGCTATGTAGATGCAAGCTTACTATCGTATCATCAAAAACTGTGAGTCGGCAAAGGATGCTTGGGACGCACTCCAAAGGGTGTGTGAAGGAACGGCAAGCGTGAAGAAATCCAGACTAAGAATGCTCATGTCCACTTTCGAGGCTATGAGAATGAATGAGAAAGAAACCATCATGGACTACTCTGTGAGATTGGCGGAAATAGCAGAGGAGTGCAAAGATTGGGTGAAGCCATAACAAATTCTCGTCTTGTAGGAAAATTGCTAAGATCCATTACAAAGAAATATAGCATGAAGGTGGTGGCAATAGAAGAAGCCAAGGATGTTGATAACATCGATTTCAACACCTTAGTTGGAAATCTCAAGCAATACGAGATGGAACATGTCACTTCCAGCTCGAAAGAGAATGTTGCTTATTCTTCTGATTTAATTAAAGTAGGGGATGAAGATGACGAGGAATTCGACTTTAATGGAATTATTAAAAGGATGGAGTCGACTACTCTCGAAGAAGATGAACTGGCCCTTGTTACTCAACGCTTCAACAAATTCTTGAAGAAGAAGAACAACTCTGGAAGCTCAAGTACAAGGAACAGTCTTACTGTGCGTTGTGTTTCTTGTGTTTTTGTCTTACTTGAATTCTCTTAATTTTGTTTTGAATTGAGCTAACCAAGTGTTTCAGTGGAGTTATAATCGGACGGCTGGACAGGTAATAACGAGGTGAATTTGGTGAGTGAAATATAACATTGCACAAGATAGGTAATACTGTGCTGATGGTTCACAAATTCAGCTTTATATTTTTTTGGCCTATTTTGTAGATTGAGTTATACAATTTTTAATTAAAGAAAAGGAGGAATAATGCGTAAGTAAGGCGGTTTATGTGGTCTTGAAACCTATTCTGAGGGGAAGTCGTGTTTTAAAAAAAAAGGAAATAAAATCGTGATTTTTTCCTAAAATCGGCCAGTAGGATTTTTTAGGGAATTTTCCTTTTATTTTTTACTCCTTCTCTCACCAGTGTCAACGGTCATTTTTTTGGGGGGCTTAAAAGACTGGATTCTTACCGTTTGATCACAATCCCCAATCCCTTCTTCGTTTACAACTCTCAGACTCCTTACCTCTCTCAAGTTTTATCGATTTTCTGCTCTTTGTTCTTTGTTGCTGTGAAATTGTACAGGATGTCTAGCTCTCCACCGCCGACAGTCCCTGAATTGCCAGAGGAGGTTCGCCGCTCCGGCGCCCAGATACCGTTGCCATATCCAAAGATCGGCGGCCTGGACATCCGTGAAGAGATTGGTGGTGGTAGCTCTTCAAGTCCGCCGCTATCAACATCGCCACCTGTTTTGCATGCGCCAGATTCTCTCGCCGCCATACCTGTTCCATCGCCGGTTGATGTTACGCCGGTTATTCAGGTGTTCCTTGGACAGCCCGGAAACGAGATTGATGTCGATAATCCCCCCGACTTAGCTTTTGTGGCGGAGACTTTTGGTCGCGTAGGGAATCCTACCCTAAAGCGGTCCAGGCGTCTACGCAACATACCGCCCGGCGTTGTGCCACCCGCGGTCCCGAAAAGCAAGGCAGGTCCGCGCCGCCACGTACCGATTGAACACATCAATCTCCAGGAAGATGTTGTCTTGGAGTCTGATCCTGACGATCATGATTTTGTGCCGTCTGCTCCGATTGTCGGAGTTGAGCCACCGTCTGCCTCTGCTCCCAGTCTGCCGGAGAAGAAGAAGTTTACTCGCCGGAAGCAGCTCGTAAGAAAAGCCGACAGGAGACCCGACCAGAAAAAGGTAAGTGTTTCTCCGAGCAGGGCGAATGTTAAAGTCTCTCCCAAATCATCTGCTACTGAGTACTCTTCGCCTCCGTACACTGTGCTGGACTTTATCACCGGCGAGGTTACTAGTTCCGTCAAGTCGCCTGCTGCTGAGGTTCCCCCGCCATCTCCGACTCCTGCTGCTTCGCCTGAGTTTGAAACAGGCCTTTTTGAACATTCCCCTGACTCTTCGATGGATGTGCCGTTGCAAGAGATTTTTGCTGCTTTCAAAAAGGGCAAGAAGAAAAAGGCAGCTGCACAGGCCGATGTTGGTAGCCATGTTGGTAGTCCCTTACCAACATTGAGTCACTCTAGGTCTGTCTCGTCCGCCCGCGCTGCGTCTGTTCCTGTTCCATCGCATTCCCCCGCGCAGTCCTCCTCGGCTGCGTGTGATCATTCCCAATCCTCCGCTGGCACTGATATTCCTTCGCCAGAAATTGAGGACATGGAACCCTTCTCCGAGAAGTTTTTAACTGCTGAAGCTGCTGAGCTGTTTGGTGTTTATCAGACTCGACATATGATCGCTGAGAGAAAGGTGCCGCTTGACCTGTTTGAGCGCCACAATCTGATAGCGTATCTCCGTTTCCATGGTATGTTTTCCACGGTCTCCACCGCAATTCCATTTGTTAGGGATATTGTTCTTGAGTTTTATGCCAACATGTTGCCATCAATTGCCGATTTAAGTTCTGTGAACTATGGGAAGGTTTTTCTGAGAGGCAAAGTGTTTGCCTTTACCCCTGACCTTATTGATGATTTGTTTGGCACCGCGACGCACCGGGGTAACTTTTCTGTGGATGACATGGATGAGGTTGTATCTTTTCTTTCGGGTGGGATGGTCCATTCTTGGTTTGAGCAGTTACCTAGCACTAGGCTGTCTTCCTTGTATTCTATTATGCATAAGGTGGCACTTTGAAATTGGGTTCCTTCCAGGAATACTACAGTTGTTACTCGGCCTCAGGCCCAGTTTTTGTTCAAGCTTGGGAAGGGAGTTCGGTTTAGTTTCGGCCACCATGTTTTTGATATCGTGACTAAGTTTTCCACATCTAGGTCGGCTGCCTCGTTGTGCTTTCCTTCTCTTATTTTCAGGCTACTGAAGAGCCAGGGTCTGACGCTTCACCCAGATGATGTGCTCACGGGTGATGCGGATTGGTTCGCTTTTAGGGGCCAACACACTACTGGCGCGAGGGTGCTCGATTTGCCGTGGCAGGCTCCTGCTCCTGCCGATGTTGCTAGTGATGTTGAGAAGGATGGTCCCAACATGGTTCGAATTTCTGTGCAGCTCCTGCGTGCGCATGTTGCCTCCATAGATGTGCAGATTTCTAAGCTGCAGGCGCTTCGTTGCTCGCTGTTGGAGGCCCTTTCCCTTTCTGGTCAAAAAGGGGGAGAGAGTGACGCGAACGTAGGGGGAGAGAGTGCTGCTGGAGAGGATGAGGAGGTTGCTGATGTTGCTGGAACTGAGACTGCTGCTGCCACTGACGATGCTGCTGATAATGCTGTTGCGGCCGAAGCCTTGGCGAGCCTTGCTCAAGAGAGGAGGCGTAATCGAATACGGGCGCGCAACAAGGCTTTGAAGAGACTGAGGGAGAAGAAGAAGAGGAAGAAGGATGGTGAAGGAACTTCGACATCTCCTCGACGGTCGAAGAGGATTCGACGTCATTGAGTTCCTTTACTCTGTTTATTTTGAGAAAACTGTTTTGAACAATGTTGGCTTGTAATGTTGGTTTGCATGTTAACAACACTGGATGTTTTATTTAGGGGGAGTTAGTATTTTCATTTGTGTTTGCGTCTTAGTGTTTTGTCCAGAAAGGCAAAAGGGGGAGATTGTTGAGGAATTTATTCTTGGCAATAATTCCTATTTTGTTATTTGCCTTTCTTGGGCACAAAATAAATTAGGGAACTAGATTTAGGACAATTTTATGTTTCCTAGTTTATGCACAAGACTTTAATTATTCCTAGATTGGGTTTAGGATTTGTTTTTAGGATTTTACCGAGTTTAGGATTCTTAGTTGTCTATTTAAGACACAAGTAATCCTACACTTGATTCACGGTTTTTATTAGAGATTGACGCACGGATTTCTTGAGGAGAAGAACGCACGACGCACGACGCACGACGCAAGAAGACGCTCAAGGAAGGAAGAACACGACATACTACTTGGAGCCAACGATCGTGATAAACAAGATCTTTGAAGTTGCGTAACCGACGAAGAAGATCTTGCCATTCCGGCAACAAGTATTTAGTATCAAGTTTCTTGATATTTAGTTTTCATATATTACTTTATAATCGAAAGTAATATAGTTTACGGGTTTGTACACCCAAGTTCACAAGTATTTACTTGTGAACTGATTTTGTTTTATCGTGTTCTCTTTTTAAATATCCGCTGCATAACCTGGTGTTATTTAGTTGATGTTGTTAACCAGTGTTGTTAACATTGATTAACAACATCACAAATCTGGTCCTTATTTTTAAAACCATAGACCTTTTAATTTTACACGGATAGTAGGAGCTTTAACAACAGGACTAAATGTATGATCATAATCAAAATCGGGAAGCTGAGTAAAACCCTAGGCCACAAGACGAGCATTGTGGCGATCAATAGATCCATCTGCAAGAAATTTTGTTCAAAACACCCACTTGGCTCCAATTACATTGTCAGTTGAAGGACGAGGAACAAGATCCCAAGTGTGATTCGAGCGTAACGCTTGTAACTCTTCATTCATAGCACGAACCCATTCCGGAGATTTAGCAGTTGATTTGAAGCCTTTTAGATCCTTTACGGAATGAAACGAAGTTAGAAATGCACTGTGAGCTACAAAATCCGAAGAGAATGGGTATTTAGTCTTGGCAATACCATCTTGAGCACGTGTACGCATAGAATGATATGAGCTAAAGGAGCCGTGTGCGCCTCAGAAGACGGAAGGGATAGCGTCGAGGAGCTGCTAGGAAGTGAAACAACATCGTTAGGCGGAGGTGCAGCTGTATGCAGAGGTGCAACAGGCAAGTCGTCCTCAACAATAAGTGGAGGAGGTAGCGTAGAGACGGGCGGTGCTGGAGGTGGTGCCGGACGGCCGCAACAGTAGGTGCTGGAAAAGGATCGGAGAACACCGAAAACTCAAGGTTTCCAGATGAGGATGTTAAAGAGGAACCGCGGAAAGGAAATAATTCTTCATCAAATTGAGCATGACGACGAATATAAGTCCGAGAAGAGATTGGATCCAAGCAAGAAAAGCCTTTGTGCCGAGTACTGTAGCCCATAAATACACAAGGGATCGAGCTTGGAGAAAGCTTATGATCAGCAATATCACGAAGACAAGGAAACACTCGACATCTGAAGGTATGAAAATTCTTGAACGAAGGAAGAGATGAAAATAGAACCTCATAAGGGGATTTATTATGTAAGACAGATGTTGGCAGTCGATTAATAGTGTATATTGCAATGGCAAAATCTTCAATCCAAAATTTTAGAGGCATAGAAGCATGAAAGAGCATGGATAATCCAGTATCGGTGATATGCTAATGTTTCCTTTCGGCCCGACCATTTTGAGCTGGCGTATAAGGAGAAGACATGGTGTGGATAATGCCATTTTGTCTAAAAAGGGTTTGGAGTCGCAAATTTGTAAATTCAGTACCACCGTTAGATTGAAAACGCTTAATAGTGCAAGAAAACTGATTTTCCATCATTATTTTAAAATCAATGAAAACCTCAAAAAATTCTGATTTTAACTTTAAGGGATAAAACCAAGAGTACCGAGAAAAATCATCAATAAAGATAGCATAATAACGAAATCCATCACAAGACGAACAGGAAAAGGTCCCCAAAGATCACAATGAATAACGTCTAACACATGAGAAGCACGACGAGTGTTAGAAATAAAGGATAAACGCTTGCTCTTAGCTATTTGACAAGACGAGCAAGTGGTAGGGTTCGACAAAACGGAAGTAACCGACAAAAATCCCAATTTATTCAATAATTTAATTGTGTCAAAATTAACATGACCTAAACGTCGATGCCATAAATCAAACGAACCCTTTAGAGTGTTAGCTTTCAACGCAGCTACGAGACCCGCATGCCCCTGTTCAAGTATATAAAGCCCGTTTTCATGTCTGCCCCGAGCCAAAAGGACCCCGGTGAGCCGATTCTGAATTTCAAATAATTTATCAGTGAATAAAACATTAACTGGCAAATCATGAGTGAGCTTACTAACAGATAGTAAGTTTTTCGTAATATGCGGAACAACCAAAACATCCAAGAACGATATGTCACGAGATATAGAACGAGAACCAATGCGAGAAATACACAGGGAATTACCATTACCGACCACGACTGAACTGCTGCCAGAATATGGTGCCGACGAATCCGGTGAGGCGGGGGAGCTGGCCATGTGAGTTGTGGTACCAGTATCGACATACCAGTCAGACTGTGGTGAAGAAGTCAACGAGCAACGCACCTGAAATGCGTCTGCAAGATTGGTCTGAGAGGTGTGTTGAGCATAACGGTCAGGACAATAAGTGGCATAATGTCCGGAACGACGATAAATCTGACAAGTCGGTAGCGACCTGCCTCGACCACCACCACCGTTGGATTTGTGATAATAACCACGACCACCAGCATGATTATTCGAACCTGTAGCACGATGACCAGAATTTTTATTATGGAAGGTCCGACGGCCACCACACTGTTTTGTCTGATTTTGCATAAGAAAAGTTTGAGGAGAATTGTGGAGTGGCGAATAATTTTCCAACGAACGAGTGAAGAGTTCATGCGACTCAGCTTTCGCCAATAATTCTGGAAAAGTGGGGAGGGAAACAAGATTAATTTGAGATGTTGGAAGATTCTGAGAAGGAACCAGTTCAATTTGTCGGTGTTGTCAATAATACAACCAAGGGATAATAGTTGGTCACACAGACCCCTGGATTTATTGTCAAACTCAAAGACACTATTGGAACCCTTTTTTATGAACTGAAGTTCATCTTTTAGGCGGAGTTCGCGAGCTTTGGACTGCTGATTATACGTGGTCGCTAGTGTAGACCACACATCCGCCGAAGAATTGCAGCCTATGATGACGGGCATGGCTTCTTCTGTCAATGTAGAAGCGAGAAAGACCCGGACAATCTGGTCTTTGGAGAGCCATTCAACGTACGCCGGATTTATAACAGCATCGGCGCCGGAGGAGAGTGTACGTGGTGGTGCAGGCAGCGTGCCATCCACCAAGGGCAGGAAGTTTTGTGTAAAAAGAAGAGGGTACACTTGGCCATGCCACACAAGATAATTTGAGGACGTGAGTTTGATGGGGACGAGACTTGTCATCGCCTGAAGAGATAGTGATGCATTGAAGGCAGTAGTTATGACGGCGGTCTGAGCCATTGAGAAATAGGGTTTGTCAGATAAGACCTGCTGATACTATGTAAGAAATGATATTCTCCCTCAATTGAGGGTTGCGTATACCCTTCACTCTTTAAATAAGAATACAATTATATGTTTACAAGTCAATTAAATCCCTACAAAATGGGAAGAGATATGTACAATACTAAATACAAAAATAGATATTGACTAATTCCTAACATATTACTTTTTTTTTAAATCCCGCGTAACTTGTAGGTGTTAAACAAGTTATTATAATATTTGATTATATTCATTATTATCATTTCAAATTTAACATTCCATAAATACAAAAAAAAATATATTATTTATATAAAAAATAGTGAAATAAAGTGACGCCTAGCCCGCCTGGGCATCGCCTAACATCGCAACCGCGTAGCAGGACCACGGCGTCCGATTTGGCCGACTTTTAGAATGGTGTATGTGTTATAAACTCAACTTTTGCATGTTTCAAAATTATGAATAATGGCCAATTAAATTGTCAGGAGTGATAGTGAAGTCAATACCAAAACATGGGCATGAAGAGTGTAGACTGGCCCAATAGCGTCTTGGGTTTTTCCTCATTAGCCTAAAGTGTTCAAGCCCAAGTTATTTGATATACGGTCCACATATATATACACTTCATTTTCTCTGTTTTACAGTTGAAGAAATTGAAATGGACCTTAATTTTAAATTCATTACCAACAACTCGGTCAAATCAAGACACATATTTTCCAAAAGGATGGAGTGAGCAATAATTATCCATTTCTTACTTTATTCCTAAGCCACCTAATTCTTTTATTATGCTAGTCAAAATGACGTCAACCTACGGTAACATAACAGTATGGTGACATAATTCGAATAATCACAATATTTACTATAATGCATCGTTTGGTTTGGTTACGTGATTGCATTAGATAATTTTATTTCAGAATTGTACTATGCATATTAAGTAGTCTTATATTTGGTGCAATTGATTTGTCACTTGTGCCAAGACGATAAATTTCCATGACCTGGACATGATAACCAAGGATTGAATTAGCTAAATAATAATTTATCCTTTGAGTTGGGTATACATTTCTCCATATCAAACAAATACATACTATTGATGCTTTTTTTTTTTTTTTTTTTTACAATAAGCACAATTAAAATGAAAAAATGATTACTTCAATCAAACGAGGCACATAAATTCAATTCATTCTCAATCATAAAATAACTATTATTACATTCTCAACATACAACAACGTTCGGGAAATTTTCATTTTTAATAAATTATATTGGTCACATTTCAGAAAAAATACACGATATTGACCATCATCAAACAACGTCTATTAAATTGGTCAATTCATCAAAGAAGGTACAAAAAAAGTCCGATCAGACTTTTTTGTTGATTTAGCGTGATTCAATACTTTCTTGTCATTTTTCTTTAACTTTAAATATTAAATTGACAAAAAAAAATTGGGAAACTTTTCATTTTGGTACAGTATGTTGGCCACATTCCAGAAAAGGTACGTTAAATTGGCCATCATAAAATCATATCTACTAAATTAACCAATTCATCAAAAAAATGTCCAAAAAAGCCTTAATCGGATTTTTTTCCTAACGTGGCAAGATTATATATTGTTTTATTAATTTTCTTTATTTAAATATTAAGTTGTAGACAAAAACCTGTTTTACCGTCATTTTCTTTTCTTTAATCAAATAAATAAAATCTTAATTAAGAAGAAATTAAAAAAAATCAGTGATAAATATATAAACATAAAATAAATCTTCAAAAATTATAAAGTTAATATAATAGTTTATATGATTTTTTTATTATTAAGATTAATTAATACAGAATTAATAAACTCGAAAATAAATATAAGAATATAAAATGAGTCTTAATATATATATATATATATATATATATATATATATATATATGAGAAAATCTATTATAAATGGATTTTGAACTCTCTATATTTATTATATATTTTTTAATATTTGTATTATATTTTTATATTTATAAATAATTTATATTAATTCTTATTGATTATAATTTTATTAATTACATTAACGGAATGAGAAAAGAAAAACATAAAAACAAAAGGAAGAGCAAACACATTTTTGTATTTAATTTATTTTGTATAATAATAGAAAATTAATAAGAAAATATAGAATTATACCACTTTAGAAAAAAAAATTCGATCAAAGTTTTTTTGAACCTTTTTTGATTAATTGGTTAACTTAGTAGATATGATTTGATGATGGCGAATTTAACGTATCTTTTCTGAAATGTGACAACATAGTGTGCCAAAAATGAAAAAATTTCCATTTTTTTTTCAATTTAATATTTAAAACTAAAGAAAAATGATAAAAAAAGTATTGAATCACGTCACGTCAGCAAAAAAGCCCGATCGGGCCTTTTCTGTACTTTTTTTTGATGAATTGGCCAACTTAATAGACGTTTGATGATGGTCAACATCACGTACCTTTTCTGGAATGTGGCTAATATAGTGTACCAAAAATGAAATTTTTCCTACCACATTGGCATATCATATGCATCAACTTTAGCACCGCGCATTATCTCCAATGTTCATGTCCTCGTCTTCATTTGGCTATCATTAATTTTCTTCATTGTCGAACAATATTCCACGATCAGAGGGTTATCCCAATTATGGTAGGATGTTCGGACTCGTTCTTGGTTAATTTCCGCCACATTTTTCATACAAAGATGTCATAGCAATGCCTAAATAACGAAAATCCTTTTGTCCAAAAAAACTTGTTGGGCTGTTACTCTCCTACGATTGAGTAGTATATTAAAAATTGGTGCAACTTGAAACAACTATATCAGTTGAATTATAACTTCAAAACCTAAACATAATTCGACGAAACGGATCACAATTAAATATTGCCGCAAACAAGACACATTAAACTCGTATCGGAGAAGGCTACAACTAAAAGGTATTCTGTCCCAGGGACGGATTTACCTTGATGATTGAGGGGGCCACGGCCCCCTCTCCCCCAAAAAAAATTCCAAAATCATAATATTATTTATGATTTTTTGTTATTTGTAGTTATATAAATATTGGCCTCCCAAACTTATAAATTTGTATTTTGGTCTAGTGGTTTGTGGTTTAATTTTTTCTCAAATGGTTCATGGTTCAACTTTTACTCTTGCTCATTTCTCTTTCTTTTTATCTTTTCTATATTTTTTTATCTTTCTTTTTATATTCTTCTTTATCATTTTTCTTTTTTCTATCCACTAATTCATATATTCTTTATCCTTCATTTTACTTTCTTTTTATGTTTTTCTTTTTCATTAATTAAATTTAAAAACAATAATATAGAATTAAAAATATCACCATTCTCTCTTTCTTTTTATTCTCTCTTTTTCGTTATTTATTTTAAAAAATAACAATATAAAACTAAAAAAAATATCACCAATTTCTTTCTTTATTCCCCACCTTTTCTTTTTTACTTTTCATATTTTCACAAATTAATAGTACCAACTTAGAAGTAAAAACATATCTTTCTTATTTCTCTTCACCCCTCTCTACCTCCTTTTTTTATCTTCTTATTTTTTATTTCATTTTCTCTCTAATTTATTATAACACCAAAAAAATTAAAAAAATATATATTTTTCCCTTGATATAACACGAGTCGATTCTCGTTATTTTACCAAATTATTTTTCTTTTAATACCCGACCTACCTGAACGAAGAATCCTGAATCCGCTCCTATCTGTGGGCAACTTCAAATATGGAATTCAAAGGGATCAATAATCTCCATAAAATACAAAATCATGCAAATCATGGTATTTAGACCTTACAATTGAAAAGAACACAAACCGAGAATTCTAATAAAATGAAAATAATATTATTTAAATATCACTCTCTACACTTTGATGAGTAGGACCTATGATACAGGTGCAAGAAATGCATAGGTTGATGTGAATTGAATTTCATCGCATATTAATTTAAAAGATAATGCACCAATGTAGGCATTCAGCAACTTCAAAGTGCACTTACAAAACTAAGGATGAAATATTACTCAGACCATCCAAACAATAATAAGAATAACAAAACAGCGAGAGACTGTCAATTTCATAATCGAGAATTGTCCAATTGTGTCTAAGGTTTATAATTTAGCAATTTCATCTTGATTTGGCTGTGAGCTCCTTGCTAGGTAGCAACCATTACAGCCACAACTCACTAAACAAACATCCATAATAATTGGGTGTTTCAAAATAATGGTTTTGCAATGTTCATCGAGCACAATTTTGACTGGGTATAGTCTATAAGAAAGTAATTATACAAGGCCATGGAAGCCAACTGAGCTACCTTTGGATGATTTTAGGACTAGAGATATCCCCATTTCGTGGGATAATGGCGGGCTGGGATATTTCATCAATCTCGTGTCCCAAACGATGAATTACGTGAGATAAATGCCCTTATCCAACTTAATCCTATCATATCCGCGGCAAACGCTGCCTAAGTATACAAGATGCCTTTTTCTTTGTTAACAATTTTCAATTTTCAATTATTTTTATACAACAATAAGATCTAATATTCATATATATGTTAACTGTACTTGGAAATTTGAATGATGAATGTGAAATGACATCTACCTTCCTTTAGCTTTACTTTGAACAATAACAGAATTTTAGTTTTTGTGTGGATTCCAAATTTATTGCTATGGAATAAACAACTTAGGAATAAACAATACTTAATAAAAATTAATAAACTCTCAATTGCGCATTTATTCTCGACGATTGAAACAATTTCATTTGTCATTCCAGAAAATTGAGATACCTGCTGCTTGTCACTTCTGCTGTACCTGCACTCGGACTTACCTAAAAAGTCAAGTTGGTTTGGCAACTATCTTAATTTCTTAATAAATGAATAATAATTATAAGGGCTATCCCTTAGGTTTGGGGTTAAAAAAAAAACCCATAGAAATTTCAAAATTACAAAAAAACTTGAGGTTCGGGGAACTGTAATTTTTTTGTTAATGTAAAGAAGATATTTGACATTTTTTTTCCCTGTAAAAGAAAATATATATATATATACTAAGACGGAATCGAACCTCAACCATTTTTTTTTTTTCATAATTTTGAAACTTCTCATGATTCATTTTTGACAATCAAATATTAGGGGCAACTTTTGTAATTATCCCTAAAAGTGACGGGAAAAACATAACATTATGTACTCTAATAAAATAATTGAAGCCAACAAAGCACTTTGACACCAATAATTAAGGAACAACCATAATTATGTCATTGTCTCAATGTTATCACATGCCACTACTCAATAATACTTCCATATATATCCAATCTCCTAATTAAAGAACCCCTTGTGAACTTGCTTTCACTTTATATATATTGATCATGACATGAAAAAACAAACAAACCAAATTACCATATTTAATTGTTCCAAGTCTATATATCCTCATCCAAACTCGTTTACTCTTTCTTTCTTGCTTGTTAGCACACACAACGTACTATAGATAGTTATTTTCACATATTTGTTCACCATATATATATATTCATCAATCGGTTTCGATTCAGTTCGGTCGGTTAATTATTTATCATGGCCAATTCGTTCGATGACGAGTGCGATTATCTCTTCAAGACCGTCCTCGTAGGGGACTCGGCGGTCGGAAAATCGAATCTATTGTCGAGGTTTGCGAAAAATGAGTTCTGTTTGGAGTCGAAGCCAACCATAGGAGTCAAATTCGCTTATCGGAACATTCGAGTGGGTGATAAGATCATCAAGGCTCAGATATGGGACACTGCGGGCCAAGAAAGGTGCTTTTCTATTCTTCCTCTTGGATATATTTATCTCATCAATTTTTTGCTACTTAGGAAATGAAATAGTTATGAATTCAATCTTGTAAAGTAGAAATTGCTCACTCTGTAAAGAGAATTTTTTTTTTTTTAGAAGAAGATGAATTCATACAATATCTCTGCTTGCGTGTCAGGTTTTTCGATTATTAATCATAAAAAGTTATTGGTTAAATTGCAATTTTAATCTCATGTATTTTCTTGATGCAGCAATTTCGTTCATGTTCACAAGTATTTTAAATGTTGTGGTATTTAAGGGCTTTTTTGGAAATAAATGAATATTGAAAATAGCCATTTATGACAAAACTTCACATAATGGAACTTATAGAACCAAAATTGCAATTAAGCCAAAGTTATTTATATATTAACTGTATCAACACATTGTCACGTATACATGACAATTTGTTTTTGTATACTTGACATTCAAACCGTTCATAAGTATAAAATGAATTATTTAATAAAACAAATGATCTGGATTGTAATATACTTGTTTAAGAAAGTACTATATGGCCCTGGAATTTGTCAAAAAATGATCATGAAAAGCGAGAGAAACAGAAAAGGGGGAAAAGGAAAAAGGTGAGAAAGAGAAATATATATTGCTTAAAACAGGGAGCATGCTTTTAGACATGGTGTTTAAAATGATGGTCTAACTAGCATGCTCTGTTTAATAATGTTTGGCCACATTTTACTCAATTGGGATTGTGATCCGATATGAGCATCATTTCATTTAATGATATAGGGACTGTTTGCAAACACTAATGGGATGTTTCATTGTATGGAATCATATCCATCCCATTTTTCAATTATTTTTAAAAATAAAATTATGTTTGTTTAATGAGTTCTTATTGAAATTGATAACTTACTTACTAAACATTCACGTGAAGTTATATCAAAAGTGGGAATTTAGAATTTTTTTTTTTATTTCCAATCAAAATTCAAACAACTTATTAAACATATTTTTATTTTTCACATGAAAATTAATATCACTAGAAATTGAAATATTGAATAGAAACAATCACATATATCACCTAAGTTTTCTACCTATAATTAAGTTGAGATTGTTTTATTATTATAAATGTTTGTTTCTTTTTTATGTAACACAGTGATTAAGCATATAATATAAATTTTATATATGGCGATTCAGATTTCGGGCCATCACAAGTTCGTACTACCGCGGGGCGCTAGGCGCCCTACTAGTATACGACGTAACAAGGAGGCCGACGTTTGAGAGCCTAAGAAAATGGTTAAAGGAGCTTAGAGAATATGGCAGCCCGGATATGGTGATTGTGGTCGTCGGTAATAAATCCGATTTGGTCGGGTCAAGGGTGGTCAATTTAGAAGATGGGCAGTGTTTGGCACAGCTCGAAAACCTGTCTTTTATGGAAACTTCAGCTAAGGAGAATTTGAATGTTGAGGAGGCATTTTTACAGATGATCAATAGAATTTATGAAATCACTTGTCATAAAAAAAGCCTCGAAGGCAATAAGGTGAGTGATGAAGCGATTAAGACAAGTGCTCAAACAGTGGTACAATTAGGGAAAAAGAAGGAAATTATATGTATTGATGAAGTGTCTGCCACTAAACAAACTAGTTTGTGTTGCTCCTATTGAACTCATTAATGATTTAGTTTCTTGTTGAGTTGGAATGTTACATTGATTTAGTTTTTGATGTTTATGTATGCTTGTCGATTCGGTTAGTTGCTCGTTTGTTGGTACTTAACGGGTTGCATTTATTTAAATTAGGGCAATTTGCAAAATATATAAAGTTTAGCGTGACATATCAAAAAAGAAAAAAAAATGCACTACCTTGCTAAGTTACGAATACCTTATTTGTTTCTATTTAAATTGGAATGCACATATGAAAGGATGGTATTTGTCGAATAAATATAACTCTCAAGAATATTTTCGTAATATCAAGGTAATATTTGTAATTTTAAAAGGAAATTATTTTCTCGGAGACAATTGTCAAGGTAATATTTTCAATAATTATACAAATTATTAAATAATCTAATTCCAAATATAAAATTATAAGATTACTTCTTATTAAAATAATAATAATAATAATAATAATAATAATAATAATATAGAGGTGGTCCAGAAATTAAGTGATAGTCCACAATAAATGTGAGGTCCTGTATTTTAGTCCTCTTCCCTATGAGGGTGACAGTAACAATCATCTTATTATTATCTTAATAAAGATCAATATTGGTAAAAGATTCGGTCAATTCCCTTCCAAAATAAAATCACGACTTTATGTTATCAAATATGTATTTGGGTTTTTAATTGCACTTCCATCGAATTGATTTTGTTGAACCTTATTGAAATTAAGCTCGTGGATAACTTAAAGTTTTCAGCTTGAATTACTGGACCGATTGATCCTCCATACACTTGATTTATTTACGGTAGAAGTATTTCTTGAATGGATGGTTATTGTGGTGCCGGTGGTTGAAATCGAAATTGCAATGCTTGAAATTGCAATTGAAGTTGTTGGATTTGTTCATTCACGTCGAATGGTGATATCGTCATACTTTACTTTCACCATCCAAGTGTAAAATAAAAGGTGTTTAAATTAAAACTAATTTATCAATTATATTATTGTCAATATAAATTCAATGGTCATCGACAACGGCGCCAAAAACTTGACCTCTCCCCATTTCACTAGGGATTGGTTCGAATAATAAAAAAATTGATCGTTTCTATACTCTATCTAACTGCAAGTATACGGTGTAGATGTAGTACAAAATGAGTAAGGTCGAATCCGACAAAGACTATATATGGTATAATGTTAACAAGTATATAATCTAGATAATGTAATTTTATCTAAACGACAGAAAACGAATTTGGGTTGTGTCGTTACAAATGATGATTATAAACTATTTAAAATTATAACTTAAATAAAAGCTTACACAATTTGTATGATTTTTGATAAGATATAGTGTATTTCGAGATTTGGTTTTCACAATGATCTCCTAATATCATTATTTTTCAACCAATTAAGGATATTATGATTCAATTCACTGTAAGTCAATCACAATAGTATTTTAATTCTTTTCTCATAGTGATAAAACCATTGATTCAAAGTATAAAACAACGTGTTCATTTGAAATTGATAGGAATTTTATTCCTACGTACATTTTAATTAATTAGATGAATTATTATATTTGTCTTTCTAGACTTATTAGTATTTTAGGACTTTTTTATTTATGTATATATTTATCTTGTAAGTTAAGGTGTAGGAATCCTTTAGTAGTAGGAAATTGTATTTTCATAGTTATCTTATTCCTTAAAATATCAAGATATTGATTAACTCTCTTTTGATATTTTAGGACTTTTCTAAAAAGATGGAGATACATTTGTGTATAAATATCTAAGGACTTGAACTTCATATGTACGCTTTTCAGAGAAGACAGAAATAATCACCGTGAAGGAAGAAAAGTTGTGGTCGTTCATTCTGCTCATATTCTTCAAGTTTGTGTTTGATCAACTTGAAAATTTTACGGACGATACTGTGTTGATTAAAAATAATCTACTCGTTCAAGAGTTTTTCATATGTTGCTAGATGTTATATTATTTTCTTATGTAAAACAACTACACGATTTTCTAGTAATATCTTTTTGGCCTGAGATCACGACCTATGAGTTTTTAACTCATAGGCAAATTTAAATTATGTGTTCTTATTATTTCCACTGTGTGTGTTACTGAATATTAGTACTGGTGTTCCAGCATCTCGACTAACATTTAGTCTCTGATTGTTTTTTTTTTCTAGTATTCGTGGCCTTCAAAACTTTCAATTGGTATCAGGAGCGGTCACTTGACGATACTAAGTGTTGATCCTTTTTTTTTCTGTATAAGAAAGTTATGGATACTATGATGAATGTCGTAATCCGACCACCAATTTTTGATGGGACCAACTATGCGATCTGGAAGGTGATGATGCATGCCCATATCAAAACCATGGATGAAAGATCATGGCGTGCGATATTGGTTGGTTGGGAGACTCCTAGGTGCGGTGATCCAGATGGTGACATCATTCTTAAAAACTAGATTGATTGGACTGTTTCAATTGCAAATACCAAAGCCTTGAACGCTCTTTATAGCTTTGTGGATGTCTCTCTATTCTGAATCATCTCAAATCTCCCGACTGCAAAAGAAGTTTGGGATTACAACTCTTCTGTGAAGGATCCAAAGGAGTTCAACGAACAAAATTGAGAATGCTTGCAACTCAATTTGAGGTTTTGAGAATGGAGGAAAGTGAAACTGTTGCTGAATACAGTGCCAAACTCCTTGACATTGCAAGAAAATGTCAGTCTCTAGGTGTATCTATCTCTAACGAAAGACTTGTGAGCAAATTCTTGCATTCTGTTACTGAGAGATTCAACATGAAGATAACGCTATTGAAGAAGACAAGGATACCTCAACTATGACATTTGATGAGCTTGTGAGTTCTTTGAAAACTTATGAGATGGAGATTCAGAATCAAGCAACTTAAGAGAAGAAGCATTGCTCTAATCTCCACTCCTGCTATTGAAGATGAAGAGTTTGATCTTGCAGCCCTTACACGTGAAGCAGAGACTCCTGAGTTGGATGATGATAGAATCACATTCACATAAAAGTTCAGTGATTTGCTAAAGAAAAATAATAATTTGAGGAACTCATTCAGCTGATATAACAAACTCTCCTTAGAAACTTCCTCTCCAATAACGATCGGTCAATCTACTCATGCAAACAAGTTTCAAAGGAGGGGTGTGACTCCCACAAGTGCAATATCTGAAGGCCAAAATCATAACAACAGTAAGGTACTGTATAATGTCCAATTTCACGAATGTAAAGGGTTTGGCCATTACAAACATGAATGTGCCAACATAAAGCGCAAGAGAAGTCTGATAGCTATGAGTGACAGGGAAGAAGACGACGAGCCCCAAGAAACTAAAGAAGTTGCTGCTATGACTGCCCGTGTTGTCTGGAATGATAGTGAAAATGTTACTGATATTTGGTGTATTAACTCTTCTACTACCGAAGAAACTGATGATACCGAAGACTTTGGTGATGCCTATGCAGAGCTTTATGAGAGCTGGTCCAAACTAGTTCACAGAGTAAACATTCTTACTAAGGAGAATGAGAGATTGACTCGTACATATAAAGAACAACAGGCTGTAATCTTGCGCCTGGAAACTCTGCTGACAAAACGTGAAGAAGAACTGGACAAGACAAGATCGGAACTCTCAAGTGCGCTTCTAGCTCTGAAGAAACTAAATTCAGGAACGACGAAACTTGAGGAGATCTTGTGAATTGGATCTACACTAAAAAATGGCATAGGATTTATTTGTCATAAAAGGTGACAAGACATCAGAAGGATCTGTGTTTGTTAAAAGAACTAAACGACGCCGACGTAGTTATGTCTGTCACCATTGCTCAGAACCTGGATATATCAGACCCTTCATCAAAAATTTGAAGATGGAAAGGACTCGTGCGTTTGAAGGCAATGCAATGTCATTCAACTCAAGCACCAGCATCCGGACCAACACCGCTTCAAAATCCAAAATGGTGTGGGTAAGAAAATCTGATACTCAATGCAACGTGATTTATACATCCCTTAAGACGAATGTTGTAGGTTTGTGGTATTTCGATAGTGGATGCTCCCGACATATGACTGGAACAGTTGACTACTTGTCTAATGTTGTGAAACACAATGGTGGTAAAGTCCAATATGGTGGCGGTGCCCATGAAAAGATCATTGGGAAAGGCACTCTGTATGTTGACGATTTACCTAGGCTCCAAAATGTGCTCCTTGTGGATGGATTAACTGGTAATCTAATTAGCATCAGTCAACTGTATGATGATGATCTTCGAGTAAAGTTTGATCGAGACTCGTGCAAGGTTCTTGATAAATCTGATTAGTACATACTTACAGGAATCAGGATGGCGAACAACTATTATCAAGTTAAAAGCAAAACTCCATGTCAATCAGTTCTGCCATCTAAATCCGAATTGTGGCACCAAAGTATGGGACTTGTGAACTAAAAAGCCGATGGGTAAACCGATGAGATCTGATGTTGTAAGAGGCAATCCAAAGTTATTAATCAAAAATTCATCTGTTTGTGATGCATGTTAGAGAGGAAAGAAAAGAATAGTGTCACTCCCAGTGTTCCAACACATCACAACCTCTCATTGGATGAAACATTCTCTTAAGAATCTCTTAGTTCCAGTTGAGGTAAAATGTGTTGTTGGTAAGAAATTTCTGGTTGATATAATTAATAATCAAGGATATTGTGTGTTTAATAGTACATACTTTATTATTTTTATGTAGATGAGGTTTGATAATTTGTCTGTGATAATTGGGAACTCTGAAGAGGACACTGCACTTGTTCTTGTACGAAGTGCTCAGTCTGTGGATCTAACCTTTGTACCTAGTGATTCTGCATGAATGAATTTTGACAGTGTCAACAGTGTTACTGCTCGTGCTCCAACACTAGAACTAGAATCTTGGGTTCTAACTGATCAGACTGCTGAAACCTCAGAATTAGAGTCTAACCATGATGTCTCTGTTCTTACAGGGATTTTTGAGAATTTTCTTTGAGACATTGTTTCAAGGATGCGGAAGAATCATACTTCTTTTCATTTAACCAAGGCTTTGATTAAGAGAAATACATGCAAGAAGCAAATGAACTTCAAGGAAATGGTAAATAAGGTGTGTACAACATCTTCCTGGTCTCTAATTATAAACTCTTAGCTTGTGTCTTATGCAGAGCTAAAATGGGTGGAGGATGAATTCAAGGATAAGTTATGGATCAATGCGACGCATGAAAAACTTGTCAAGTATGCCATGAATAATGCGTGGAACTTAGTCCCTAATCCAAATTCTGGACATATATTAAAACTGACAAGACGGAAAACATAATATGAATCAACGCAAGGTTGGCAACTCAATATGTTTCACAGTTTGAAGGTGTAAATTAAAACCCTTAGTCATGTTGCAAAATTTGAGTCATTCAAGTTGTTTCCTATTGTTGCTTGTCATATTGGTGTTACTCTTTACCAAATGGATTTAAAAAATATTTTTTTGTTCATTGTTCGTATTGCAAGGAATTAAATTAATTCTCTTTATCAATAATTGTAGCTCCTAGTAGTATGTGTCCTAAGTTACACAGTGTGAATCAATGATTAACGAGTGTGGTCTACATAGTGGTGTTTTAACTGTACTTTGTCATAATTTAAGTGCGATTGATATCTCAAGAAATCTAATCACATGGACATTATACATCATTTCATCCGAGATTTGGTAGAGTTAGCATTGAACACATTGGGATAGAAAATCAGTTTGCTGACATATTCACCAAAGCATTAGACTTTGAGAGACTTTTCAGATTAAGGAAGTCTCTCACTTTATGTGTTGATTAGGTCAGTGTTACTGGAAATGTTGCAGCACCATTAGCTAACATCAGCTGCAATATATTTTGTGCATCATGCATTTTTTCTCATAACACATTATAGATACTTGCATATTTTTCTTCTGTAAGAGGCTGTTGTGACCAAACTGTGTTGACTAAAATGTGATGGATTTTCATTGAAAAATACATTTGTGGGTTGTTTATTGCAAAAACGTTCGTTTCTCATGGTGTTATCCTTTGTGATTTGCTGGATGTCCTTGCATTTTATATTAGATGAAGTTTAACTAAAGTCAAATCTCTTGATCAATGCGATCTCTTGAAATGATGTATGATTACGGTTGCTATAAAGTGGAAGTTCTACTCCCGGACATAAAATCCTCAAATACATTTATTTTATAGCATTTGGCATTGTCATTAATCGAATTAAGAATTCTTGATCCATTGACTTTGTTGACAAAGAATTCCATTCTAAATATTGGCACACCAGGACTAACACTCTCTTGCAGTTGAGAAAAAACTTATGTGATTTTTTAATTTTCCTGAGATCATTCTTTTCAGACACAAAAATTAGGACATGCATGTTTGGTGAAGTTTTGTTCGTATGGCTTGAATGTATATGGACAATGTGATCATAACAAGATTCTATTTTTCTCTTGCTCAAATGTTGGGTACAATGTGAAGTCTTATGGCTTGTGGTGTTATGAACCGTTTCGTGGGATGAAAAGAATGAGAAATTAGTAGCATTTGGTTTGTTAAATAAGACTACAGTTGATACTCTCGTTATGGACAATGTTTTTATTCCTACTTTGTATTATTTTCTTACCTTAGTTTACTATCTTAGTTTTTATTTTTTTTGAGTCCTAATAATTTGGTTAGTGTGTTAGTGGACGGGTTTGAGGGGGAGTGTGCTTTTTGTGCATATTTTTTTCTCTTATTTATTTTTAATTATAATTTTTTTCACTAACAGGCTAATCGAATCCTTGTGTGTTTACGTATGGTTAAAGATGTTTCAGGTTTTAAGTTCTCTTTTGGAAGATGTAAGAAACCTCTCCTCATTTCTCTTGGTCTGATTTTGATACTTGTTTCTGAAAAATCATATGCACTCATCTCTTTGGATGAAATGAGGTATGAATTGGATGTTGTTAATCCTCCATATTTAGAGTTTTTAGCTCAGATTTTTGGAAGTATGGGGAGTTTCTTGCTCAAATAGGTGAATGAGGCAGTGAGTTCTAATGATGATGTACTGTTGGACTCCCTTTTGTTGAAACTGGGCTGCTGCTCCTTCAGTTGTGATCTCCAGTCCTCTGAGCTGATCTATTGAAGAACCTATGAGATGTGAAGCTTACTTTGGTTATGAGGAGGATGTTGGTGACAATGTTGGCACACTGGCACCAACGATTTCTATTCTCAGTATTTCTCAGG
Organism: Phtheirospermum japonicum; assembly: GCA_014905375.1. Lineage (NCBI taxonomy): Eukaryota > Viridiplantae > Streptophyta > Magnoliopsida > Lamiales > Orobanchaceae > Phtheirospermum > Phtheirospermum japonicum. Next base: position 515,381 of record BMAC01000122.1, on the reverse strand, counting down.
CTCATGGACCTTCTCTGGTCGTATTTTTTTCCAACATCTGTTAATACATCATTTGAAGGTTGTACGGAGTTTGAGAACTATGCTGTTGAAGATTTTATTTCAAATCCGGCTGATTACTGTCTTTCGACAGCATAGTTCTCAAACTCTATGCTTGGGATCTAATTACTGTCTTTCGACACTGTGGTCATTTTGATGAGAGAAGGGAGTCTCCTATTTTTGGACAGGTGTTTTCACGTGAAGAGGTATATTCCTTTGCACCTTCTAATTTTATTAAACTCTTTGGGACTGAGGGTTTTTAGAAAGGTGTGTTTGTGCATGACTTGAATATGGCTATGCGTTTTTTGTTTTTTTTTGAAATAAGTTGCCTCGTTGTCCTAAAAGGATTGATGACTCTCTGTTAGCAATGTTGTACTCAGTATTGCATGAAGTGGTTGTCTGCAACTGAGTCTCAACAACTAAAAAGGGTTTGTTATCTCATTTCCCTATCTACTCTCGTCTAGTTGGTCAGTGTCTTATGGTGATCCTTTTTTATTTTGTTGGGCTCAGTCTTAAGCTTTTGAGGGGCCAAATCATATCATTGATCTGCCTTTGATCATTTTTTTTTGACGATGAGTCAGATAACTGGTGTGTTGCTACTGCTAAGGATGTCAGTATGGGTGTCACCACTACTGCAGAAACATCTTTTTACTGTAGTTCTGGGAGACTTTTTACGGCGGTTTTGGAACCGCCCTTAAATTCACCGCCGTAAATTTAAGCCTCAGTCCACTTATTCGTTTTTTGCCTTGTAAGTCTTGTAACAATTATTTGAAAGACAATACCTATCAGCTCCGACACTAAACAATTTAAAAAAAA
>BMAC01000122.1:483805-496316 GCA_014905375.1 Phtheirospermum japonicum | reverse complement strand
TTTTGAAAGTTTCCCACAGTAATAGACCAAATCTATAAACGTCACATCTGCATATATTGAAAACAAATGTAAGAAAAGTTTTTTAAAAAAAGTTATTGACGACCCTTTTTAACCATTTTTCAATTTCTTTACAATAATCCCATTATAGACAAAGCGTGACTAATAAGAGGGATACATACTTCTCGTTGGATGGTTCGTTTCTTAGAACTTCCGGAGCCATCCACTCTGCCTGAGAACAACAAATACAAGAGAGTATTTAGCAAATGGACCCCACCATGTATTAATCCACCTAAAAATATGCAAAGCTAACTTATCACATTTGCAGCATATACAACACATGGATAATGTCGGCCCGGAATTATCGGAAGATGCAAAATTTGAAGGAAAAAAAAATCTTCAACGAACACAGTTAACAAATGGATACATGGGAAAACAGCTCCGAAGTCAAACTAGTTAATTTGCCTCGAATAACTGTGATGTTTTTGTAAGTTTGAAGGGGCGTTTTTTAAAAAAATGCTTATGAAGGGGGTAAATGTAAGCTAAATTAAATATCATGGGTATTTTTGAAATTTAAAAATTAGCTTCTTTTCTTTTCTTTTTTTTGGGAATTAGGTCAAACTTCAGGGGTAATTTTTGTAACTAAACCTTGTGTTTATTAACTGACGTGGAAACCGAGCACACTAAAATTATCTCCAGTTACATCACTGTCTAGCATCACATGCTAAACTTTAACACGAACCACCGACTAAAAATCAGCATCACGTTTTGGAGGTAAGATGAAATATTAAGACACGCTATCTAGCTCTTTTCCACAACAAATACAGGCGCATTGTAAATTTTGAATTTACTTTTGAACCTTAAATCACAGCAAACAACCTTTTCCCGAAGGCGAAACTTGGCAATCAAACATCTCCAAAGGCCTGAGAGTAATATGGCCAACAGCAATTTAGCTATCTTCTACGAAAATGGCTGATAATACAACAAAAATTAGCTGGTTGCATGATTGGATCATCATGCTGTTCTTTGAAGAAAAAAGGTATCAAAGGACACGGACACATCTTGAGACAGGGACAAAGATGCTACAGAAAGTAAACACGTATTCCGGCATAGAATCATATGAACGTGTCGCAATTGAAATTAATGGCAGAAACAAGCCGGTTTATTGGATACAAAACTTTCGAATTAAGCAACTRGTACCATAATGACCACTATTTAAAAAAAAGGAGCCCAGCTTACCGTCCCAGCAGTAGACCTTGAAGAAAGAAACGTGCTATGCTTCATTCTTGATAATCCAAAATCGCAAACCTGATGAAGGAAATAATAATACGTGGTGTGGGTTAAAATCAAATATAGGGAAAATTACAAAAACAATCCTTGAGGTTTGGACAAATGATTTTTTTTTAAAACACTGCTATGTTTGAAAATTACAAAAACCACCATGAGATTACATCCGTCATACAATTTTGCACCTGCCGTTAGTGGGGCTAATGGAAATTGCTGACGTCATTAAATATTTTTACAATTACATTTTCTAAATATTACAAATAATCCGAATTTTGCGTCTCACATTTTACAATTACAGCCCTCATATTTTCTTAGTACTACAAATAGCGAGACGAAATGTTGGGGCTATTTTGTAATATTTCGAAAACTTGAGGGTGTATTGTAAAATATTTATGACATCAGCACAGTTGGAGAAAAATGTAAGCGGAATGAAACTAATGGTACTTTTTGTAATACCACAAACCTCGGGTAGTTTTGTAATTATCCCTTAAATATAATGTGGTAATATATTATAATTTTTCAAGTCGTAAGAATATATCACCTTGACAACCCAGTTTTTATCAACGAGAAGGTTCGGGGACTTCAAATCTCGATGAACTATCACTGGGGTGCAATTATGCAAATAATTCATCCCTCGTGCCTGATAACAAGTACATTGCATTAGACTAGCAAATTCACCCTAAATTGGAAGTGGACAAGTGATAACGAAATAAAAAATTAAGTAGCATACTGCATCAAAAGCCATTCTCAACCGCCTACGCTCGTCTAGTTGATTATTCGGGCGATGAAGTAATCTGTACAAACTACCTCTGGAAACACAAAGCATTCGTTAATACATTTGATAAATATTAGGGGTAAATACAACATGTACCCTTGAGGTTTCATCTAATTACACACCAAAAAAAAAAAGAAGAAAAAAAAAGAAGTTAAATTCAAATTTACAAAAAATAATGAGCTAAATATTTTAATAAATGTGATTTTTTTTGAAAGGGGTAGTTTACGTAATTTAGAAAGTTAGTTGGGTTTTTTTTGTAATTAGGTGAAGCCTCAAGGATAGCTTTTGTAATTAACCCTGAATAATATGATATCAAGATTATAGAAAGACGAAGAATAATAGTATACCTAGGAAGGAATTCGGTAACAATTGAAAGGTTTGGAGGACGAGTGACAGCTCCCATAAAGAGAACAACATTTGGATGCCTGACTTTTTTCATTATCCGGACCTATAAAAAACAATAAAAATAAAATCGCGCACGTCATTTCGCGAATAAACTTGCCAAAGAAATCCAAATATCTCAAAGCAAAAAAAAAAAAAACAAAAAAAAAAAAAAGAAGAAGAAGAAGATGTAATCAATTCGGAAAATTTTGAGATTGTTTCGTGGAGATAATTAAAATGTCAAGATTTAAATCGTACAGGATCGAATTTGCAAAATTTGAATCAAATAAGCTATTTTGAAGATATGGGACTAAAAATGCAATGAACCAGGTCTAATGGGACCGAAAGTGCAATTTTTTCTAGAAATCGAGTAATCGTACCTCACTTTTGAATTCCTCTAGAGATTCTCCAGTTATATCTTGGTCAAGAAACTTCTTAACAGCAACTTCCTATAAGTTGGATTCAAAGTGTGTAAGTACACTTCATCCAAACCCAGATTCCGAGACAAAAAACAGACTTCTAGAAAATAAACACAACATTCATATCATGAAAAATGGAAAAAAAAATTAATAATATTTAAGAGACTTCTTATATGAGGTTTAATTTTTCTTTTTTTAATCATGAAAAGTTCAAGAAACTCACAGTCCCATGCCAGTCTCCACGATACACCTCACCATAAGACCCTGCGGCAAACCAAATTCAAAATAAATAAATAAACATAACATAACAATCAACCATTCATCAGAAACAAATCACATTTAGTCGAATAAGATAAACGCAACGAATTAGTAAGTACCAAGCCCGATACGCTCACCCAAGGCGATATCCTCCAGAGGTATCTCGCAGTCCGCCACGTCATCGAGCGTCGTCGCGTCCGATTTCGAGCTCTCGTTCCCCGTTGACCTATCCGACACCCTCTCCCCTTCCAAATTCGCCCCCGGGCCACCCTCGCCCTCGCCGGCCGCCACCACGTCAGCCGCATCCCCGTCGCTCCTCGCGCACGTCATCTCGTACTGCTTCGTCACAGCCGCTGTCGTCGCCACCACAGCCGCAGCTGTCGCCGTAGCTATAGCAGCTCCCATGGGCAGCTGCAGCTTTGGGTCACTGTTCGCCTTCGCAGCCGCAACGACCATCGATGAGGCCACCACAGCCGCAGCCGCAGCAACTGGAACATTCTTCGTGTACTTAGTAGCGGGGCCCGCCTCCTTATGACGCGGCAGCGGAGGGAGAAAAGCCCGGTCGGGCTCTTTTTTTTCTTTTTCTTGAATTTGGGACATATTATTATTATTGTTGTTGTCTAAATGGTCTTGGTATGCTTCGGTGAAGAGGTTCGGGGGGGCCACGACCCCACTTTCGAGGAGGACGTCGTGGAGCTTCTGGGCTAGCTGAGGGTTTTCTTTGGCCGCGTCGATCATGTACTGCGAGACGTCCTTCACTTTCATCCTGCGGACAGCTGGCGAGCTGACGCCTTCGGTCCAGGAAGGGGACCGGGCGTGGGCGTAAGGTTTCGAGCTGTCGGTTGATTTTTTCCTAACGGAGATAGTTTCCCGAAATAAGGGCCTTTTGTCTTGTGGGCCAGGCTGTGATGCAGGTTCGGGTTTTCTGGCGATGTCCTTGGACACGGCGGAGTCTGTATTGGCACCGGCTGCATCGGATGGAATGAGTGTGCCAGGGTCCGCCATCAAATCAACAATGTATTCCCTGAACCACAATAATCGAAAAATATAAAAATATTTATAAAAATTAATATAAAAACACTCCCTCCAGTTCAAAGTAAATGTCGTTTAAGCTGATGAAAGTTCTCCGAAAAAAGTGACGTTTTGACATTTTTAAGTCAAAAACTATTTTTTTTTCCGGAATTGTCCTTATGCATTTATGATGAAAGGGACGTTAATTACAGGTAGCAAATATGAGTGGTGGCCATTTAGTAACATTGGTGCTAATTGGAAGCAAAAGTTCAAAATTATCGTGTGTTGGCCATTTAATCGTTTAATATAGGATAAAACATCAAGAACTCGATATGCGATTGGTGCTTGAGACTATTTGGTAAATGCCGTTAAAAAGAAAGGGGAAAATGGAAGGTACAGACAGAGAAACAGTTTCATACCAAGAAAAACTGAAAATACACCAACCAAATTGCATTTACCTTACACCATCGATTTTCACAAAGTTCATTGCCACTTCATCGGAACCCGTAAACTGTTTTCCTTTCACCAAGCGGCAAGGGATGCCCAAACTGTCAGCCAAAACCTGCACAAACATAATATCCACCTCAATTCTAAACCCACGAACCGAATCAGCAATACAAATACATTGAAAAAAAAAACAGAAAAATCAAAAGTAGAATTTAAACCATAAAATCTCATCGCTCATCGAGATATATGATTAACTATGAAGCAAATCTTCTACGAAAAATAGATGAAGGAATTCAAACATACACATATGCATACAGTGACGAAGCCAGAAATTAATTCAGTGCATCCATTCTTAAAATAAAACTAAAATAATTATAAATTTTGATAAAGTCATTGTATTTATTCAACACCACGTTAATATTCAAATAATGAACAACTGAATACGATTCCATCAATATATCATAATTTATCTACTCTATTCTTCACATTTTGAACTTGTTGCATAATAGTTTAATATTTCCAAACATAGATTCTTCAAGATTCACAAATGTGAAGGAGAAAAGAAGAATAAAGAAATTCAAGAGTAGCACTTTTTCCTACTTCATATACTTTTTTTAAGGTTAGAAGGTGAAATTACACAAAATACACCTAGATATTTTCAAAACTTCAGTACCTTGAACAGTAACGCCCGATGACGAGCCAGACCAACAGTCAACGAACCAATAGGCAAAACCATGCTCCCTTGATTTGCCTTTAAAGTATGACTCAGATTTCTCCACGCGACTAATATGCTATCAGGATCGGCGACAGGCCCACCCATGTGTTCAGAAACTAAGTTAGCAAGCTTCTGAACCATACTGTGTGTTACAAAGTTAACAGAATGCGACCTTAACCTCGAAGCCATCTCCAAGGCTTTCTGCTCGAGGTGCAATAACTTGGTATCGGCTTCTCTGTTGATGAGAATGGCTTCCCAGTTAATATCGTCGGAGATGGGCGTCGCTTGCAAGTCAACTAGGGACGGCATTCTAGACGAGGCCGATTCGGTAAATATGCCGTAAAGGTCGTAAAAACCGTCAAGAATCTTGTCATCGTAGCTAAGAGCGTTGTAATTCTGTGAAGCATGGATAAATCTAGAATATGAGATATGTTAGGAAGTGATGCATATGGGGAAGAAAAAACTTAATAAACAGAAATTCAACACCATCTTCATGTCTTTTACTGAAATAAAAAAGAAAGAAAGAAACATTTTCGCTAGCTGAAATACTGATTATATGATATGAAAATGGTCTGGAAACTAAATATTCAAGTAGCTTTTACATTCTCTGGATATTAAACTAAGTAAATATGAAGATTTTGCTTCTAAAGCAGGAAAAATGGGATTTTACCACCAGAAGCAACTTTAAAGCTTAAACCATCAGTTATTTCAGGCATCTATGAATCGCTTTCTTATAATATGGTTTCTCAGGTTTTATACAACAATTATTTTTTGTTTTAATATTTTTATGCAATCTTTGATTGCCACTAAGCAAATTCTGCATTGCCCCTAGTTTTCTCTACCTCCATTTCAAAGTAGATGTAGCTTCTAGGTTTACGCACACAAATTAAGAAGTAAAACTAAATCACCAAAATAATCTTGCCAAATAAAGTTTATCTCTTTTCGAAAGTGTCATTTCCTCCTACTTCTGTTTCACCAATGTACATAGCCTTAGGGGTAAAATAGTAAAGATTAAAGCGATTTTACATTGAAACAGTAGAACAACATCGATTGTGAAATGGAGGCACAATATAATTTAAAGTTTTCAACTTTTCACAGTCCTTAGCAAGCAAACTGCAAATGAAATAGCTAGATTTCACATTTACTACAAGTGCCACTAACACACAATGCCGATAATCCACACATTCGAGCAATAAAGCTATAAATCAAATTTAAACAAAAACATGAGCCAATTGAAAAAAAAAAATACCCAATATCGATACGCCACGACTTCGGCCGGCGTGTTCTCAGGACAACAAGAGCCTAAACTAATCTGTTTCACAGCTTCAATCTGAACGGCCTCGGGATCCTCTTTAGCGCTAAGCTCCAAAGCCAACTGAATTTGATATTCCTCCTCGATATCGTGATCCCTCGAGTTGGTGGACCCCGAATCACGCATCGCCCCATCCAAGACGGCATCTAAACTACTACTGCCCGCCGAATCGGAAGGTTCCATTTTTTCTCCCCCTGAACTACTATTATTGTTATTCCTATGTGTAACAGAATTTAACCACCCTGAAATAGCCGAAAACGGTTTGTGCTCGGATTTGGAGTACGAAAGGCGGGTTTCGGGTGGTGGGCCACCGCTAAACTTGTTGTTATTGCTACCCTTTGATGATGATGATGAAGTGGGACCTTCTGAATCGTCGGATTGGTTGGATCCTATGTGAAGTTTCTTGAGAAAGTTTTTCATTTCCCTTTTTTTTCCAGGAAAAAAAATAGTCAATGCTAAAGAATCAAGAATCTGTATATAATAAACCTCCCCATGTTTTCTCAATCTAAAGTATGAATATAAAATCACCAGAATTCAAATACTTAAACCCTTTTGGGTCAATATCCAAGAATTTCAAGCAAAAACCCTGACATCAACAACAAGAAGAAAATTACGGATTCAAGTTATACAGCAGCAATAATAATACCAAGAATCCCGGAAACCCAATTGATAAAATAAATACAGGAATAATTAAAAAAGAAAAACTCTAGCCGTATAAAACACAAAAAGAAGTATATATATGTACATTTTAAAAAAAAAAAAAAAAAAAAGTGGGACTTGAACTATATAAAATAAAAAAGATTGCTCTTTTATCTAAAATTCAGATTAAGATTTCGAGAATCAGCAAAAGGGCCACACACACACAAACAAGCAGAGTCAAAATGGAGTAATCTTGAGGTGTGTGAAGATAGAGAGAGAAACTAGGAGGGTGGAGATAGGGAAGAACAGAGAGAAAAATAGTAATAATATAAAAAAACCGAGAGAGAAAGAGCGTTAATTGGCCAGTTTGGACAAAAGAGCCAATTTTTAGGCTCTGCACAGACAGCAAAGACCAGCAAGTGGGAAGTAGAGTAGGACCTTCAACTAAAACGACCCACTTTTTTAAATATTAGTATTTAATTATTCAACCCTTGTGTGTGTGTTTTTTTTTCTTCCTTTTTTTTCGTTGCCCTTTTGGCTTTTGAGAATTAAAGCCAACCTCAACCTGTCCTCTATCTCTCTCTCTATCAAAATTCAAGACGGCAATAAAGTTTTACAATAAATATATAAATTAGAAAAAGTCATGTTTTGATTAATTCAAAAGAATTTTGTCCATCTACACAGTGCATTAAATGCATATAAGCAAAACTCCCTAGTAAAAATTTGGTGGTGCCCAGAAAAAATTAGCCAAAAAAGTGAATTTTTTTTTTTTTTATGATACAATTTCATGCAAATGAAATCGACTATGTGGTTTGAGCTTGAAATACATATTAAAATTTAAAAACTCATCCTATTCTACTTAAGCTTTAAGACCAATTTACAAAGTCTCTTAAAAATCTTTTAGACCCCAATTTTTTTTTTAAATCTTATAATTATAAGACTTAACATTTGAAGTTGAAAAAAAATAATATTTTGATATCTCAAAAAAATTGAGTTTGAAACCTACGGTTTAAATATTCTCATTGCTGTCTTTAGTCTATCATTTTGTCGAAAAAATGATAACTACACTTGGTCATTAGATCTATATATTAACTTTCGCGAAATGATTTTATTGCGTTGATTATGTAAAATTTTGAAGTGTTGCAAAACACTCACTTATAGGGTGAATGTTGCGTTTGGACAAATCAAAGTAGTAATTAAGTTCGATTTGGATGGCCAAACTTTGTGGAAACTAGTGTATCCATTGATAATACTCGTAAATGGTAGTAGTAATTATTATGTTAGATGGGTGTCACATACAAAATAATTATTAATGGTGTCGTTGTATACATGTTTATTCAGTTAATCAAAATATCAAATAGCACAAAGCATGGAGCATAAGATGGTGAGTATTTAATTTGCAATTCGGAAACAGAGATTATTGATATGACAAAATATTATGTCTAAGCCTTGTAAATTATAAAAAATATTTTCGAATGGTTGCAATGTTTCGAATGAAACTTTTCCAAGCGTTACAATTTTCGAACCAACTGAAAAAGTGTAAACAACTCATAAAAATAATTGAATGTTAAAAAAAATTCATACTCAAATCCCAACAAAGTCCAAACATCCCATTCAGAATTCGATGATTCACATTCAATGTTAAAGTCAGCAATGGATTTAGAAACAATTAATGTATAACAAATCTAAAAGTATTTTGAGATGAAATCGCCTTGTTGCTGCTGTTTTGTTTTGTTTTGTTTTGTTTTCCTCTTTTCATAAGTTAAGCCTGTTAGACCTAGACCAAGCCCAAGCATTACTTTTACATGCCGAACATGAGTTTTATTATTACTACTGGAGACGCTTGGTTTGTTTATTGAATGACGTTTAAGCTTTGTTTGCATGTGTTTCGCCTATTATCTTGAACTTGCGAATATACTGAGCAAGTATTAATCCATATATGTGAACCATAGCGTATCACTTGTATGCTATAAATACCACGCAGTAAATAAGTAATATCATTATAATGATCATAGGGTATAAATAAATACTGGGACTATATAATCGAAAGAGTATTTCTAGTAGTATTTGAATTCCTCAGGTAGATTCTAGTTGCCTATACCACTTATTTAATTCAATAAATTTTAAGTGAAGCCAATAAATTTATCATCACATAGACCCCTTAATAAGAGGGTATATATATCACGGACCAAAATGTATCTAATAAGGTGTATCTGGTTTCACAATTACATAAAGAATGTGTTTTTCAGTTCCACGTGTGCATCAATTCCACGTGCTTTTCTTTTCACTACTCACTTCACGATTTTCGATTCGCCTCAAAAATAAATTTAAAAAAAAAAAAAAAACTCTGCAAATCCGCTGCAACCCTCTCCACGATTTTTGAACAATTTTTCTCCAGGTTTTCTTCACATCCTGCTGCAACTTCTTCCAAACGCTGCAACAATTTTTTTCCAGTTCGACGCTCTCCAACTGATATTTGCGACGATTTTCGACTTTCATAACAAGTTTCCGACGCTCTCCAACTTGAAACATAAAATTCAAGTAAGTTACTGATTTTTCTTATTTTTTCCTTTACTAAATTCATAAACGAACATCAATTGATAATGTTTTACCATTGATTGTTGTTGATTCATCACAAAAACAAACCGATATATCATAATTACATGATTTCGATTTTAGGGTTTAATCATCGATTGATATGGTTTGAACTTTTTAAATTTTCTGATTTATTACTACTATTCAGTTTAGTTTCAGAATTTATACTCGAGGTTTGTTTATATTTTGAAATTGTGATAAGATTTTATATGTACTTTTTGATGATATGTGCAGGATCTATTTGATGATATGTTCCAAATCTGAGTGATGATATATCATATGTGAATTTCTTCTTTTTTTTCTGAGAATATATATGAATTTTCATAAAGTTGTGATGCTATGTGCACGTTCTCTGTAATGATATGTTTAAAATCTGCATGATGATATATCATTTGTGAGTTTCTTATTCTTTTTTGGGGAATATAGATTAGTTTTTATGATGATATGTGCACTTTTTGTGTGATGATATGTTCATGTTCTATGGAAATGATATGTTTCTGTTTTGTATGATGATATGTAAATCATATGTCTAATGATACTTACATATTGTGTGAGAAAATATGTGTATGATATTTACATATTATATGTGATATATGTATAAGATGTGTGTGATGATATTTTCATGTTCAGTGTGATGATACATATATGATGTGTATGATGATATGTGCGTGTTCCTTGTGATGATATGTGCATATTCTGTGTGATAATATTTGCATATTCAGTGTGATGATATGTTCATATTTTGTGTGATGATATGTGCAATAATTTACATATTATGATGTGTGATGATACATGTATGATGTGTAATGATATTTGCATGTTTTGTGTGATGATATATACATGTTCTGTATGATGATATGTTTATATTCTGTGTGATGATATTTGTTTAATATGTATGATGATCTTTGATTTTTTTTTTTTTTTTTGTGTGTTTAATTATAGATATGAAGAAGAAAGCAACCAATTTACCTTTGGAGGAATTAGATATACCAATTATAGTTGATAATCCACATGGTGTAGGTCTCACTCTTCAGGAGGAAGACCTACAGAAAAAGATGTATGAAAGAAGCACAAAAGGAGGGAAGAAGAAAATTATCGAATGAAGCAACATTGATGGTTGACAAACATGTTTCTCCTGCTCAGAAAAAGAAGAAGCAAGAATAAAAGAAAATTTCAATTCAAGCACCCGATGCAACACTGATGGTTGACAAACATGTTACTCGTGCTCATAAAAAAAAGAAGCGAGAACAGAAGAAAATACCAATTCAAGCACCCAATACAACACCAATTATCGATAAACCCGATAGTGAATTCGAAATGGTGAAACAGGCCATACAGAACTAGTTAGAAACCGAGAAGAAAAATTTGATTGTCAAGCGTCGTAAAATACAGTTGCCGAAAAAGAATATATTGAAAAAGGTTAGTATTTTTGCTATTTTGACAGAAATAATATTCATACTCAAATTCAAATTAAATAAATATCTCGTATATTCACAAGTTGCAGCGACGGTAGACAAACACATTGCAGAATAAAGAATTAAACCAGCTGAGGTTTAACTTTTTTGTACCTAATTATAAAACATATCATCACATATAACAACCACATACCATCACATACACCGGCCACGTATCATCTCATACAGCAGACACATATCATCTCACACACCAGACACATATAATCTAATACACCAAACACATATCATAACATAAATCAACCACATATCATAAAAAAATGTGGTGATATGCAAGACAAAGGTGTATAATAATTTGAATTGTGATATGTGGTATGTTCTGCATTGCTTCTATGAATGCTGATGAAATTATATAGGCTTTCTGTATAATATTTAACAAACATATGTGATTATATTTTACATTTCCTGTTTATTATGTTTCATATTGATTTTATTGTGGGATGACGACAATGCGTACTAAAGAACAAGCAAAAAAACGTAAACAAGATCTTCACACCTCGGTAAAGGAGAAGAAAGATACAGGAAATAAGAAGAAAGGTCCCAAAAAGGAGAAGAAAGCTCCAGCCCCGATTAAGGAGAAGAAAGTTCCAGGCCCGATTATGGAGAAGGAAGATCCAACCCCGATTACGGAGAACGAAGTTGCAGGCCCGATTACGGAGAACGAAGCTCCAGTCCCGACTAAGGAGAAGAAATTCTGGAATGAAGAGGAAGAAAGATTCAGATAAGGAGAAGGAAGTTGCAGGCCCGATTACGAAGAATGACTCTTAGTTGTTATTGAAATGCTGATGGAGTTGCTAATTTTATATTAATGCTGTTGTGTATTGAACTATTGTACCCTTTCTTTTTTGTGGGAGTTTTTGAAGTATGCACAAGTAGTAAAAGTTTCTCCATAAGGAAGTTGTATTGGTTTTTTCATAAAAAGGTACTGTTTTTCTTGATAAAAAGTATTGGTGTTTCAAAAACGAAAAGTATTATTTGTTTGTGAAATATGAAGCACAAACACATCAAATTAGAACATTTTTGTCCCCATTTTTTGTAAAACCTTGAAAAAATATTTTGAATGGGTTTTGTAAAACAATGTATTGGTTTATATGCTATAATGTATTGAGTTTTTGTAATAGATGTACGATTTTTTTATGCAATCACAAAAGTTATGAACTATGATTTTTGTCTAGCAGTAAGTACTTTTCGTCCTCTTTTTTT
>BMAC01000122.1:402337-482078 GCA_014905375.1 Phtheirospermum japonicum | reverse complement strand
TAGTAATTATTATAAAATAATACAATAATAATATAATAAATACACTTTCAAATATAATATAATATAATATTAGAAAAAAAAAATCTTTGCCACCTGTACTTGTCGCGTTTTTATGGTTTGCCAACTAATATTTTTCTTGATGTTATAACAACGCAAAGTGTGTGGGTTTTTGCTCTTTGCAATCTTCAGGCTATTTTTCATTCAAAAAATGGAAAAAATAAAAATATTGCCCAACATAATAATTGGTGATGAGGCATGAGGTTTACGTGCTTCAATCCGACTATTTTTTGAATGAAAAATATCCTGAAGGTTGCAAAGAGCAAAACCTGCATACTTTGGGTTGTTAATAACAACAAAAAAAATATTAGGTGACAAACCATAAAAACGCGACAAGTACAGGTGGCAAAGAGTTTTATTCCCATAATATTATATTATATTATATGTATATGTTATTATTATTTTAACTATATTATATGTGTATTTTAAATTATATGTGTTGAAATAATATGACATGTATTATAGTTATATTATATATTTTTTAAATTAATATATATATGACAAGTAATATTATTTCAACAAATAAATAAGAAATGAGAAAAAGTTACAAAAATTGTTATTGTTATTGTTATTGAAAGAAACAAAAATTGTATTATTTATTATATTTATTAGATATATCAGTTAAATTTATAAATTGTATTCATAAATTATATTATTATTATTGTTATTATTAGTAGTAGTAGTGGTAGTATTTAAAAGTGTATTATAATTATGTTATATGTATTAGAAATTATATTATTTATATGAATAAATATAAGTAATATATATTATTATTATTTAACTATGGTATCATTCATTTGGTAAATTCCATCTATTTGATTTGTTTGTTTTTTGCCCGAAAACTGTTCTGAGGAGGCAACTTAAAAAAATAAAACAAACTCATACTTCAGAAGGCAACTTGATGGAAAAATACTTTAGGAGACAAAGTCAAAAAAAAAATGAGATAGTTGAGGAGGCAAAAAAAATATCTGAAAAGAAGTATAACTAAAAAGACGTTTTTGCCCTCGCGTGTAAGTCACGTGAATGGCGTCCGACAACCTTTTGACTTGAATTGTATTCTAAGAGCCAAACTCAAAAAACGCAAATTTCAGGAGGCAACTTATAAAAAAAAGGGAAAATTCCCATATACTACCAAACCATAAGTCTTATATACTATATAATCCATTAACTCTTTTTATTGCCATATAAACCAAATACTTCCCATTTAATCAAAAATATTATATAAACTACCTAAAATACCCTACAACAAGAGGACAACCCACGCAGAACCACCCAGCGTCAATCTCCACACCCGGCGGCGAAAACGAAGTACAACCCACGKGTCACCTCCTCCCYGAGAAAGAACCGAAAGGCTCATCTCACTGCGCCGTRGAGCGAATCACCCGTGAGAAGGTAAACGGATCTGCCGTCAACGTCGGCATCCACCCCTCCAAGGTGGTTGTGACCAAGKTCCGCCTCGACAAGGACCGCAAATCYCTGCTGACCGCAAGGCGAAGGGGCGCGCCGCCGCTGACTAGGATAAGGGGACAAAGTTCACCGTGGAGGATATTACACAAATTTCAAAATACCTAATTTCAGAATCTGTTTCTTCTTCAATTTCAGAATCAATCGGCCGCTTCTCTTTCTCCTTCGATCGTCTACCGTAGTGCCCGGTGAACTGACGAGGTGGCAGCGATGTTTGGTAGTTGCGGAGGCGACGACTTCTTCGGCTCTTCGGCGGGGATGCTGACTGCGGCGACGGGGTTCGACAACGACTCGATTTGACGGCGGCGCTCGACCACAGCTGAGACGGATTGTAGGTGGCGGCTCGCGGCTCTGATGAACATATGAGGTGGCGACGGCGTTTGGATGGTTTCACGGGGATTAATGTCGAGGATAAATGTGACTTTCATTTTCTTGGGCCATTATTGCTCTACTTCGTCTCCTGTATTCTTGACCATATTGTTGGTTTTCTTTATGAATCGAGTTTCAAGGTTTAACTATGAGTTGTCCCATGTATTCTTCGTGATGACACACGTTATTAGGCTTAAATGACTTAACTGATGCAACTCGTGCAGTTCTCTGAACTAACTGAATTGGGTACTAGAATTTTGTGTTGTCTTGAGCGTAATGAATTTTGTGGAAAGTAGTTTGTAATTTTCTAGAATTTTTGTGAAATAGTATGCAATTTATGCAAAGTAGTACCTAATTTCTCAAAAAGTTATGCGAAATAGTATGTAATTTTCCAGAAACTATGCGAGGTAGTGTGTAATTTTCCAAAATTTGAACGAGTAGTCCTGAATTTACACGAGTAGTTTTAAATTTTTGAAGAATAGTTTTGAAATTTACCCGAGTAGTTCTGAATTTACCCGAGTAGTTCTGAATTTATACAAGTAGTTCTGAATTTAAACGAGTAGTTCTGAATTACGTTAATAGTTCTGAATTTACACGAGTAGCTCTATTAAGGGTAATTTAGTATATTGTTATAGTAATTGGATTATTAAGGAACTTTTATATTCAATGGGGTTTCATGACAATTGATCTTATGTTTTGGAGTATATGAGAATTTTCCCTAAAAAAAATACTTTAGGAAGTAAAGTCCAAATATCGTGATACTTCAGAAGGTAATTTTTTTTCCCTATTTAATAATATAAAAGATATATTGACAATATTTATATTTAGAAAATTATAAATATTAATTAAAATTTTTGTTTTTTTTTTTTTGGTTTTTTTTAATTGTAATTGTATTGACAACTTTTTGTATGTGTGAGTATAAGATAAAAATTATATATCTTTTTCAAATATAAAATTTTAAGACAAAAACGCAATATTTACCTTCAAACGCAATAAGATAAAATATTTATATTATTTTAATTTGTCCCCAAATTATAAGATTTTTTGCACTTTACCCTTTAAATTATAAGATTTTTGCACTTTGCCCCTCAGCTACTCAACTATGGAATCTAGAAGAAATATTTCGCCAGAAATAAAATTTAGAAATAAAGTCCAAAATTATTATAAAACAAGAGATAAAGTGGAACAAAAAATATTTCAGAGGTCAATATGTAAAAAAACTGAGTACATTATTTGTCCCTACTTTTTATACAGAGCTACTTAGAAAATTCTAAAAACCAATTTTATATACAGCTAGTTAGAAAATTCTAAAAATCCATTTGGTTTTATTGGGTCAGGCCTAGTGTGCCCCCTACCTTCCATTGAATGATTGTAGACTTTGCAAATATGATTTACATCGAAACTAATCTATTCGAATTTCTAGTCATGGTAACTTGGTCAAAGGTAACAACGACCCATATATATGATTAATACAATTGGCATGGATATATATAGTATTTGATAATAATATGTGTTTACAATTACATAGAGATGTGTTTAAAAAAAGATGTATGGTGCATGAATATTTATATTTATATATACCACATAAATCTAGAAGCAACATTTGAAAATGGGAATAACAAAAAAACAGAAATCCAAAAGAAAAGAAAACTAGTTTAAAAAAAAAAAAAAAAAAGGAAAACTTGAAAAAAGGACGAAGATTTTTTCCATATATTTTAATTATTTTCGTTTTCAAATATGACATTATTAGTATCGAAATTCTATTTATATATATGATGGTAAGAAATAGGAGTATATTATATTTACATTAGTTTGTTGTTGCCAATCAATAATTATACTGTCTTATAAATTCTTCCATTGCTACTGGGAGGATGGCCTTTTGCTTAGAGATTGATGAAGACGTACCATTAATATAGTATTTATAACAAAAAACGAAAATAAATAAATCAATCACCAATAATTATTTTAAAAATGGCCTTTATTAGGCATCCGAAAGTAATTCTATACATGACCAATTTGCTGAAATTATGAAATAAAGTAAAACACCCTGATCACACTCGAATATGTACATCCAAATTAAGGTGTAAACAAATCGAATAACTCGAATATAGTAGTATGCAAGTCTATTTGAATTTTCACCGAGCTTAAAAAGTTGTGTAATGTGGTTTGATTATTTTTCAAATCAAAGCTCAAATGAGTTGTAGTCGAAGAGTTTGGTTTTTTTTACACATATGTTAATATTTCTTAACATATTGAATCAAATTTGTGATGAGCTTTACATCTTACGAATAAAAATGTATTTTCAAGCTATGTTCATTATTTTTACAAACGAGTTCAAATGTATTTTCAAGCTATGTTCATTATTTTTACAAACGAGTTCAAATCGCGAGCCGAGTACGGAGTTGTTTGGTTGCTTTTCGGCCCTAATTCAGAGGATATAATTGAAGAGACAAAAATATGCGATGTTCTGTCAAAAGCTAGTGGAAAACAAATTTTCAAAAAATGCTATCAACTATAAATATCTTCTTTAAAAGCTCAAAAACAAAATCTTGTTTATATTAGTGAAAGTAAATATTTTCAACTTTAAATATCCCATCAATGGTTGTTTCATATAAACATAATAAAGTTGATTGCATTGAAGGATATATAAACAAACATTTGTTTTTTGAGCTAACAGTGGTCAGGACTCAAATTCAGATCAATACAAATATTCAAGCAGCAACAAGAACAACAAGAACAAGAATAACAAAAACAATAATAATAGGTGACATGCTTTTACACTAATTGCCCAAATCAACAATTGTGAAAAATCCAGGGAAATTAATCCACATAATCAATGAATGCTAGAAATCCAAAGGTTAAATGCTGGGACATGTCATGCTGGACATAGAGTTCTACAAGTACGAATATTATTTCTGCAGCCACTACATAATACAGAACAACAGCACATCATCACATTCACAAATCAAATCATGCTCTCTTCTAAATCCCTTACCCCTAAAACCAAATACAAAAAGAAAACAGAGATTTTTTGTCCAGTGAAAGATGAAAAGAGGGCCCCGCTTACATGCTCTCGTCTTCACCCCCCACGAATCGCAAGTTTTCTCGTTCCCTACACAACAACAACAAACTTCGTCCTAGTTTTTTTTTAGACAGTTTCTAGAGAAACCCAATCTTCCTTCTTCGTCAGCACTAAATGTTAACAACTCTTTTAATTCTCGGGCTGCTGAGGATACTGTTCGGGCTGCTGAGGCTGCTGAGGCTGATGAGGATACTGTTCGGGCTGCGGGGGCTGCTGGTTTTGAGCAACTGCTGCTGGTGGTGTAGTGACGTTCATAGCTATCAGTTCAAGCTCTTGTAATGCGTTAATTGCGGCCTCGTTGGTCAGAGATGGTTTTATCAGGTTTGCTGTTTGGCCGATTCTTGATTGCTGGCAGTAAAGTTTAAAGCAACAATTATTAAACTTTACACGTGCATAAATAGCAAACATCTAAAATATTCTTATGAATGCAAAACTCACCAAGTTTTCAAGTTTTGCTTTGAGATCAAGATAGGCCACTAGGAGCTGTGAGTCGGGGCTTCGTTTCGCTGGTGTTGCTGATGCATTCTGGCAATAATTTGAAAATGTGCAAATGTAAAAATGAGTTTTAATTTAGCAATACACGTGAACATAGAAGTAACGAAATAAACATATATTTAAAAAGATAGCAGTTTATGGGGTTTTGTTACTCAGAAAGAAAGAAATTTCTGCAGTTATGAAATTCAGTCGGTAGATAAGATTCGAATGTTTTATTATAATCACTAATTATTTTTTTATATCTAACAAAATTAATACTCTAATATTCAAAATCAGTGATTATGTATGATTAAATGTTTTTATCGTAAATTTGAAATCCTTAGTATGATTTGAATGTATGTCACACTCAAGCAACACCGGTAACAATAATCAAGAAATGCATGAGCCATATTAATTTTGGAAAACAAAAGGTATAAGTTTTAACAGAAACCCTTAATGGGTTAAACCCAAATATAGGTGGAAATGAAAGAACTGATGCTGAAAAAAGAATTAAAAGAAATCAAACAACGAGTATTTTTGAAAAGGAACTCTTGCAGAAAAGAAGGTAATTAAAAAAAGAAAACCATTATCACCCTTTGATTTCTCACTCAATACTCATCAACATTGTTCAATGTCACAGCAAGGCTCAATGACTATCTTTACATGGTTACAGCTCAAGCAAGTTAAAAATCTTACATTTAAAATGAAGAATTTTTTTTTCCAATCTTTTAATAAAAAGGAAAAAGGGAATCTAAAATCATTTTTTCCTCTCCAAAACTTTCAGATTTCCAAGGAAAAAGATTTCAAAAGAAAATATACGTGTAAAGCTTTCGCATATCCAACTGATCAAAATCCTAATTACAGATAATGCTTTGCCACATTCATATCAAATTCTAATGATTTGCAAGTATTTCATATATGTAATACTTTATTCGAAGCACAACATTAACCATCCCAAATTGCTCGGTCTACTTACCCATATTACCCATATCAATTTGTCAAACTTTTTCACAGGTTTGTAAATTTCTGGCAACTCCTAGTGAAACATGGGAACAGAGGTGAAACAGTAAACCCACCAACTTAGATGATTACTGAAGATGGACGCTCGAGATGTATGGTTACTGAAGCGCACATACATCCAAAGACCCAGTATACATTTTTATAATAGAATTTTTTATTTAGAATCAAAGTGTTTTAAGTTAAACTCTCGAATATGGTCACCTCTGCATTTTGGAATTTATAGCCCCCAGCATTATCAGATTATGAACATAAAATCCACACAGTGTTATACATTTTAAAACCCCATATAATCAAAAATTAAACCAATAATTACATAGTAGATTTGCTCCTTGTAGAAAAGGAAAACAGTGGAGTAGGGGAACAAACAATGAGAATTATTGACAAGAGAGGTTAAATATCTTCAAGAGAAAGCAAATCAGACAACAAACTGTCTACTTCGTGAATTAAGGGGAAGGGTATATTAGGATGAATGGGAACATTAGGGTATTATATTTCTTGGAAATTCAAACATCCTTATTATTCACCTTTCGCTTAGTAAAAAGAAGGATACAGTAAGCGCTAAGGGAGCAATTGCCTATGTCATCAATTTGAGAATTTTGAAAATGAGAGAAAATAGTGGGAAAAAAGATTAAGAGAGACAAATATATATTAAGTGTGTGAATGGATATGAGACGAAAATGTAGTTATTAAAGTTATTTAATATTTAAAAAAAGTAAAATAATGATTGGAAATGATTGGTGGTTAGAGTTATGTGAGTGAGTGAATAGTAAAATTTAAAAAAAAAATGTGTAATAATGGTTGGCGATTGAATGATTTATTTTTTAAGAAGAAAATGAATTAAACTGATTGGGGGAGAAAAAGTTGAGAGTGAGTTAAAAACATAACATTTTCAACAAGCGCTGCCTAATTGTTTTCCATGCAAATCAAGGCATCTGAGCACATCATACAACCCCAGACAGCATGAGAAGGGCTTTTCAATTTACTATTGTTCATTTATTATTGAAAACACTTGAATTTTTTATTTTTTTTCTGGTTGGAATGGTTCCATGTTAAATATATCGGTTATATTGAGATATAGCTGAATGGTTAAAGTCATCAGCTTAATAATTATTTTGATAGGTTGTTGTAAATATTTTTTTTAAAAATGTGAGCACATGATTGAATTAGTATACAATTGAATTGACATATCCAATATCAAATAGAATTCTCATGTATTATTTTTTTATGTTAATATATTGAATAAATAATTTTATTTATATACAATTGAATCAGCTTGTATGCACCCCTACTCTCTCAGCCATCTATCTAATCCTACACTCTTATGACCGAGCGATCTATCTGAAAATGGCTTCAGTGTAATAAAAACCTAATCAAATATTCACTAAAAATATGAAATTCAATGAAACTTGAAAGGTAAAGAGGTGCTAGTAGGTGTCAAAGAGACCTATACTGGAACATATAAAGTGTGTTAATTTTAAAATGAGTCATCTATGGTGATCAATGTACAGTATTTCAGTTGGATTATCACATTTCAGCTTAAATACCATAATATATGCCACAAAATAACAATCCAGTTATTAAGGAATATGTACAAGCATAAATAAATTTGTAAACCGAATATGGCCAGCATACGAGTCATTTGTTCGTTAAAAAAATTCCATCAACGCAATTAACATGATTATCATTAATATCAATATATAATTACTGAAATTTCGTGCAATAGATCACCAGTATCATTCATTACCATAGGGTAGTTTTTTGCATACATTCCGGAAACAGAATAAGTTTTTTTCCTAATCTCAGATACATATTTTCTTTTTCATTTGTTACAAAAATTGCACATCATCATTTCAAATATATAATTTCAGATAAGCAAAACTCACGACTATGTTTGCCCTTAATTCTCAAAGTTATGAGATTGTCAAAACTATTTTTTTAAGATATGTCATTAATGTCGATATAACATTAATGTTATCGTTAGACCACTAAAACATACTTGCTTTTCTTGCAGTAATTCACCACCTTAACCATTTTCGCATTGGGCGGTCTCTTTTTCATTTTTGTAACATATTAAATTTGTGCTTATCATCTGCTTAATCCTTTACTTACCTTATTAGAAGAAACAGACGGTGCCTTTCATAGTTTTAAACTAAAACTGAAAACCCACCAAAAAAAAATCTCATTTCTTAATTCATTCTCCCAAAAACACACATTCAAGTACATTTTATGCTCTTCAAGACATTTCCAATAAATTTATTCTCCCAAGACATGTCTCCAAAATACATACATACATTCCCCTAGCTTCTTCCAGAGTTCTTATTCTAAAGTCTAAACACATACAAGCCAGAGTTCATTAAAGAATTAAATTTCTCGGCTTAGAAAAAGGAAATGATAACTGCAATGAGATTTTTTACCATATGATAAAAACACTCACATTTTTGAACTCTAATTATCACAATTATTTTACAAACTAATAAATGCAAATAAGGTAAATTCACACCTAGGACCCTATTTAAAATTTTTGCAAGTTCAATAATTCGGTTCACGAACCGGAAACCTATCTCCATGACTCATTTCCGTGGCCCCACACGTAAACGTGTAGAAGTGGGGCCAATTTGTTAGACTAAATTGTCGTTACGTAAACAAAGTCATAATAAAAGGAGACCACCGATACAACTCAGTATCATGATATACATCATTGATATTTTTGGACTATAGAAACGTGTTAGATTCGACGTAATAATTTTTCCATTTAAACCATTTTACCAATATGTAATATTCTTATGTGTGCAACACATCAAATCGACTTAATCCTCGCATAGCTAGCCCCCTTAGTAACTTTTGCATACAATTCATTAAAAGCAAATCCTAATTCTAGCACTTTCGCATAATATTTACTACCAAAAGTTTGATGATAAACCCACATTTATTAGCAACAAAAAGGGAAAAAACCTCGGTGAGATTTTAACCATAACTATTAATTAAAATTACCCAGATAATTAATAAAAGTTTCTCACCTTTTTTGGCCGGCCCAAAGGCTTACCAGAAAGCTGCCTAGGCTTATTGGGCTGCCCGGCGTTCACATTCCTCGGTCTCTTCTCACCACCTGCCCTGGGCGGCCGCCCTCGACGCTTGCCCGCCACAGGTGCAACTCCACGACCAGCAGCACCAGGCGCCGCCGGTACCCCGGTTGGCACCAACCCTTCGACCACATTAATAGGCTTCGGTGGCCTCCCACGTGGCCTCCCAGGCCCCTTCCTCACATGAGCCGCAGAGACTGGGGCAGAAGCAGCAGCCTTGGGCCTGCCCCTGCCTCTCCTCACCGGACCACTTACTGGTAGGCCCGCCAGTCTTCGGTGGACGACCAGGCCCCCGCTTAAGCCCGCCACTGGCAGGCGGACGACCAGGACCCCGCTTGAGCCCGCCGCTCTTAGGTGGACGCCCACGGCCTCTCACGGGCTGTCCACCAGCAGCAGCAGGCCCATTAGCCGGCCCAATAACCACGTTAGGCTGCGACGGCTCAGCCGCCAGAACAGAAACCGGCACAGCATTCATGTTTATGGGGGGCTCGAAGACGGGCACGGCGACTTGGACTGAATCGGGCTTGGGCTTTGGGGGGCGTCCGGGCCGTCTTTTCGGCCCGGACGAAGCGGGATCAGAAGGAACGGCGTTAACAGCGCCGTTAACGGGGGCAGAAGCAGATCCAGGAAGCTTGTAGGAGTGCTTGACCATGAGGAGCTGGCCGTTGATCTTCAGCCGCTTGAGGTGGTGAGTCAACAGCGAATCGTGTGTCGATGGCAGGTCGGAGTACTGAGACTCTATGTACTTAGCTATAGCTCTCTTGCTCGACCCGTCCCGCTCATTCAGCGCCGATATCGACGCCGTTATCATCTGTACAGAGAACACCACCAAAATCACAACCGGTGAGAGAAAAAAATTAAAATTTCCATCACAGCTTGAGAAGTAGAAAAGAGAGAGGGTTTTTCCCCCTTTTATTGAGTAACGGGAAAGAGTATTAGAGTACCTCAGCGTAAGGTGGGTGGTTGTGGGCGGAAGCATGAGCAGGGGTGGGGTTGGCGACGGTGGAGGCGGCGGCGGAGGCTGAGGCGGCGAGAGGGAGAGCCGCCGTTGGCTGGTCAGGTAACGGTGGTGGATCCAACGCTGGGTCCATACACTCAATTTGAAAATATCTGAATGGAAGAGAGAGAGGAGTGAGAAATTAGAGAGAGAGAGAGTGTGAGAGTGTGTGTGTTGTGAGCGTATGGATAGAGATGAAAAAGGTGCTGATGGGGGGTGGGGTGAGATGGGGTGGGGTGGATCGGACCGTTGGAGCCAATGTGCGAGTATTGTTGCTCTCTCTGTCTTTTTGTGACTTTGTTAATTTTCCGTGCCATTTACTATGTTGGTTCATTCAAATGTAACACTAATTTAATGTTTCTCTATTTTATATACTATAATTATAATTTGATTTGTTATTCTACCCTAAATATAACTTTTGTGAGTATAAAAATTATATTATAAGAAATTACGATTTATGTTCGAATATTTAATTTGATGGAGTAATTTTTATGCATCATTTGGTGGTGTAGAATGAGATAAACATCATTTTAAATTATAGATACATCCTATTGACATACGTGACTCCTTTTTCTGACACTTTGCAGAGCAAAACTAATGTCAGTTGACTTTGATTTTAAGTTCATGGTTCGAAACATAGTTTTTTTTTTTAACTAAAAACACTTACTTATTTTATATTTATATTATTTCGGGTGTGGGTGTGGGTGTGGGTGCGGGCTGTGCAGGAGGGTTAATGATTGGGGTGGGTCATATTTGGGTTGGTCCTAGTATAAATTATAGTCTTGTGTTATCAGTTATGGACTATATTTAAGGAAATAATTGTTGGAGCAAAGTCATAAAATCCAATTGGATCATTAATTAATGCCTGTGTAATGAACAATCATCCATAAACATTTTTGTTCAATTGGATTTTCTTGCTTTGCTCCAATATTGCTTTCCTTATATGTTGTTCTATCTCGTTATTTAGTTATATTTGTGTACAAAGATAGTTTGATTAAGATGCAGTTCGATTATCTCATTATTTAGATATATTTATGTACGAAGATAGTTTAATTAAAATACGATTTGATTATATTACGATGCACTGAATACAAGAGACTTATTTACTAAATTTATATATTAAAGAGATAAGAATTGGCCGTTTTAATATTGTATTCATTGAAAATTATAGACTAAAATGCGAAATAACTTCGATATTAATTATGGATGATGTCTTTTACCCTTCACAAACTTTAAAATTTATCTCTTTTTCATGAAAATCTTCAATATCTTGATAAAATTATTGATTGGACTAATTTTTACTTTTTTCAGATCTAATCAATTCAAACATGGCAAATATAAATAAAGTAGCACATAAAATAAAATAAGTTTTGTTTTAATAATGTGAAATTATTTTACAAATGTTAAAAATAATATTTATATTATAAAAAATAAATAAACTTGGAAAAGTATTTTACAAAACTTAGAATTATTTTAAACATGTAAGTATTATATTTCAAATATAAAGTTAAAAAACTTTGAAATAATATTTTATAAAACTCAAAATTGTCTTAAATGTTTAAAAAAAATTGTATTTCTATATAAAATTAGAATTTCGAAAAATATTTTGTAAGATCTAAAGAAAATAATTTAAATATATAAAAAGGATATTTAGAATACAAATTAGAAACAACTTGGAAAAACATTTTGTATAACCTGAAACTGTGGCACATAACAAACTAGGACCCATTATTTTTTAAATATTGGAAATTATATAAATAAATACGAATCTTCTTAAAACTCAAATACATATGAGTTTTTCAAATGAAAAATGATTTTCAAACGTGACCATTGAATTGCATAAAATATATTTTCAAATATAAATTAGAGGAAACATGGATACATGTTTAACAAAAATATGATAATTTGAGAAAATCTTAAAGTTAGTAAAGAAAAAAAAAAATCATTTGAAGTTTTACAATTACCTAATAATGATTATAATTATATTTGTAAATAATTTAGTTTAACAAACAAAAAAAACACAATTTTCATATTCACTTAATCAAATTTCCAACATTTGTAATTTTTGAATTCAATTTTCTAATTTTAAGAGTGAGTGTAATATTTATAAGAAAAATCCATATATTGTCTTTTACATTCAGTTTATAATATATAAATAATTTATTGACTTTAAACACTTTCAGTTTATTTGAAGGTATTTTTATATTATGATTTTTTTTACAATTTCAAAATTTAGAAAATCTTTTTCTAGATTCTTTTAACTTTATATTATATATATATATATATATATATATATATATATATATATATATATTGCATATTTAAATAATTCCAAATTTTGTAAAATATAATCTCAGGTTGGTTTTAAATTTATAATTTAATATTTTAAGTAATTCTGCATTATTAAATCAAATTTTATTTTATTTTTATAAGTTCTTTTATTTATTATTGTCACATCAGCATTCACCCATCTAAAAAAAACGACAATTTTTGTACGACTCAACAATTTATCCGGATATTAAAGAATTTCGGCGAAAAAAATCAGCAACCATTGAAGTTAAATTGCGTAAATTTAAATTTTATTGGAGGATAAATGTCACCATACATAGTAACTGATTATTTTGACACCACCCCTACTATGTAGGATGTATTTTCCATTTTAATCAAAACTATAATAATGATAATAAAAATTATATATTATAAAACATCTCTTTACACTCAACTTTTTTGTTGGGAAATTTAATTATAGGAATTTTCTTGTTTTTATTTTGTAGTTATTTACCTTTTTTGGGCACAAAATATATTAGGACACAAAGTATTTTAGAACTCTAGATTTATTTCCTAGTTGGAGTCGACTTTATTTAGTTTCCTGAGTACTTATCTAACTTGTTTAACAAAACTAGGAGTCTTGTTTATTATAAAGAGAAGGGCGCATCAATTAAAAAAGGGAGAACAGGGGACGTAAGATTCTTTGGAGAATAACACTGATGCACGCAAGACAGAGAACGAAATCAGAGAACAAGGTTCGACGATTTCAAGAAGCAAGAACACAGAGCGTCAGTCATACTTGGAGCTGGTATTCGGATCAAGAGTTCTTCAACGTTGCGTAACCAACGGAGGATAATATATCTTACGGCAACAAGTATTTTCGTATCGAGTTTGATACAATTATTTTCATATATTATTTAGTACTTTGTAATTGATCTTTGAACGATAAGTAATATAGTTTTCGGGTTTGTATACCCAAGTCTATAAGAATATTTTCTTACGGGCTAAAAGTTTTATCTCTATGTTTAACTTAATTTATCCGCTGCGTTTATTTTTATCTGTTTTTTAATCTATTTAGTAAATCGATGTTGGAAGTGGTGTTATATCACCAGTCACAACATCTGTTATCTGCATAAGAGAGTTATTTTCTTTAAATCATAAAACTACAAAACTACAATTGGTACCAGAGCAGGTACTTAACTCTAAGTATTTCGATCCTTGTTTTGTAGATTTGACATGATGGACGCTCAAGGGAATCCAAGACCTCCAATCCTCAATGGTAGTGAAGTTCAATACCATGAGTGCAAGGGTTGGGGACACTATAAAAATGAGTGTGCAAATACGTTGAGGAAGAAAAATCTCATTGCAAAAGAATTTGATGAAGATGGAAGCGATTCTGACTCTTCTTAGTCAGTGCCTGCACTTTTTGCTCATGTTGCCTGGGATGACGACATTCGAATTCACAACATCACTTCCAACACCCTGTGTCTGAATGTTGAGGTTGAAGATATACTCGAAGGATATGAAAAGTTGCGCGTGGAGTATGATGAATTGTTTGCCAATTGGGGCAATCAGGTTTTGAAAGTGAAAACCCTCATGATCAAGGTCGAGAAGCTTACCCGTGAAAATGATGATCAAATAAATATAATTACTCGTTTGGAGACCTCTCTTACAAGAAAAGATTCAGAATTGGAACGAGTAAGGGCTGAGCTAAAAAAGGTTCAAGATACTATTTCAAACCTCAACAAGGGAAAGGCGAAGTTGGATGAAATTTTGGAAATGTCGTACCCAGAATCTTCAAGGCACGGAATTGGTTACAAACCGGAGCAACAATTACTTCAAGTCGGCCACAACCAAGAATCTGTCAAGCGCCATAAGAAGAGAAGAAGGCAGTATGTTTGCCATCACTGTGGAGATCATGGCCACATACGTCCCTTCTGCTGTAAGAGAACCGGGAAGAAAAGTCCTTTTCAGAGAATCAGCCAAGATGTTGGGACTCATGACAGGACTGGTGTTGTCGTCACCAAAGGCAACACCAAGTTCAAACGAGTTTGGGTAAGAAAGGGGGAGGTCAAGTGTAACATGATCTATACTTCTCTGAATTCTCATGTTCCAGGAGCATGGTACTTCGATAGTGGTTGCTCCAAACACATGACCGGCTCGGAAGATCTACTTTCCAACATTGTCAAGTTTCAAGGATGAAAGGTGAAGTATGGTGGAGGTAAAAATGGTCAAATCATTGGCCAAGGAACTATCCATGTCCCTGGTATTGCAAAGTTTGAGAATGTGTTGCTAGTGGAATGTTTAACGGCGAACTTGATAAACATAAGCCAACTATGCGATGATGGTTTTATTGTCAAGTTCACCCGTGAAAATGTGAAGTCTATGATGTAGAAAATACGTGTATTCTCACTGGTCAGAGGACTTCTGACAATTGTTACCAAATAATTAGTGACGTGTTCTGCAGGTACAAGATGGTGGAAAGTTTGATCAAAGATAAAGCTGCTGTTGCAGGTGGTGACGGGTCTGGTGACATGTCACCGAACCCAACACCGACTCAGGAAGAGACTGGCGAGCTGACTACAGTTTCAAATCCTTCCCGGGCGGGTCCTGAATCTAATTCAGAATCAGAGGATGAGGATCCTGAAAATCAAAGAGATATTCCCCCAAGAGTTCAAAAGAATCATCCAACCAGCCAAATTATTGGTGATCTTTATGAGAGGAGTACGAGGGAGAGACAGATAAACTTCAAGGAAATGGTAAGATTTTTCTGTTTATCCACTAACTGTTCTCTTTTTTGAGAGTCTTTGTTTCTTTCCAAAATAAAGCCCAAGCATGTAGAGAATGTTCTTAAAGCCGAATACACTGTTTCTGGAAGTGCGTGTACGCAACTTCTTTGGATGAACCAGATGATTGAGGACTACGGTCTCCATAGCAGTATTTTGACCGTACTCTGTGATAATACGAGCGCGATTGACATCTCAAAAAATCCAGTTCAGCACTCTCGTATAAAACACATTGACATCAAGTATCACTTCATCCGAGACTTAGTTGAGAGAACGATAATAAGTCTTTAACATGTTGAGACGAACAGTCAGCGTGCTGACATATTCACAAAAGCATTAGATTTAGAGATCTTCTCTCGTTTGAGAAGAGATCTCGAAATGTGCATTGTCTATTCCATGTTGGGTTCCAAAGATGTCATCAGTCATAACATCTGTATAATTTGCATGCATTTTTATTTTCTTTTTCATACATCATACGAATGCATTGAGCCTGGTTTAAAGAGAAATAAGGTCATGTGTTGTAATAAAAGTGATGACAAAAAGACTGACCTCTTCGATTAGGTGATTGTGGAACTTTCCCGCAGAAACAGGTTTTCTCCCAGGTCCAAAAACAAAAGGTGTTAACAGCAATTACTGAAGATATAATAATCCTCTTCAAATCTTAAAAAGATGAAGAAAAATAAGACTAAAGGTCTGATCTTTAAATTTCACCTTATTGAGCGATTTTGACGTTATCATTAACTTGGGTTAAGAGGTTTGTTTTCATTGACTTCACCTTATGCAATGTTGGGTCTAATGTCATCAGTCATGAAAAACAACACTGATCAAAATCTCTAAAAATCTTTATGTGATTTTTTTTAACCTTTATAGGTCATACTTTTAGGCATAATTTAAAACATTCATATTTTGTGAATTTGCCTATATTGCTGAGTGTTCCGTTTCTCGTGTTTGCTTCTTATTCTAATGTCTCTTGATTTTTTTGAGGATGTAGTTATTTGATTGTTTCAGTGGCGTTGTGATCGGCTGTGCTGGGCAGGTAATATGAGATTGATATGAATTATGAATTTGTCACTTTGTACGTTTTTTATACGACTTTGGTGATGGTTCAATTTGCCAGCTAAAATTCGATTTTTCTATGTTTATACATGGATTGGATAATGGAGATCATGGGCGGTTTAGTTTGAAATTGTGTGTCTTATTTAGAGAAGGAGTTTTCTTTCTCTCAATTTTACTGCCTACGGCACTCGTTTTGTTTTGTGGTTGTTTCCAATCTCTTGCAGAATGTCGAATTCACCATCACCAAGCAAAGCTCCGGAAACAGACACTRCATCTGGATGAAAAGAAAAATCCACCCAAAGTCCAAGACGAAAAGTTCTAAAGCTGCCCAGAAATTTCATGATGGTTCTGGTGACATGTCACCGAAACCAACATTGCCTAGTGTCGAACCAGTTCTTTTCCCCAGCTCCAATTCTGACAATGTTCCATCTGCCAGTGCACCGATGTCTGCAGCTGCCTCCAACCACTCTACTAGCTCTGATGAAGCTCCGTCTCAAGCCGTCGAGATTGAAGACATGGAACCAATCTCCACGAGGTTCTTGACGAGTGAAGCTAAGGAGCTATTCTTGGGATTTCAGAACTGAGGCATGATTGCTGAGCGCCGGATCCCCATTGATATTTTCATGAAGCAGAATCTGACTACCTTCTTAGGCACCGTAGCGCCTCTTCGAACTGGTGTCATGTCTGGTGATGGTTCTGGTGTTCCCAACATCAATTTCAACATGGTCCAGTTTTTGGTTCCGGTGGTGCAAGCACAGTTCCAGGCGCTTTGGGACTCATTTTTTGAGGTCTTTTTGCTTTCAGAACAAAAAGGGGGAGAAGATACCAATGTAGAAGACGCGAGAGCGGCTGGTTCATTTTGCACAAGAAAGAGGACTCGTACTTCTAGTTCGATTTTATTAAGGGGGAGATTCAATTAAGGGGAGTTTTAATTTTGGGGGAGTTTTTAGTCCATTGGATTTCTATTGCGCGTCTAGGTTATTTTGTCCATAAAGGTAAAAGGGGGAGATTGTTGGGAAATTTAATTATAGGAATTTCCTTATTTTTCTTTTGTAGTTATTTACCTTTCTTGGGCACAAATATTAGGACACAAAGTATTTTAGGGCTCTAGATTTCTTTCCTAGTTGGAATCTAGGACTTTATTTAGTTTCCTAAGTACTTATCTAACTTGTTTAACAAGACTAGGAGTCTTGTTTATTATAAAGAGAAGGGCGCAGCAATTAAAAAAGGTAGAACAGGGGACGTAAGATTCTTTGGAGAATAACACTGACGCACGCAAGACAGAGAACAAGGTTCGACGATTTCAAGAAGCAAGAATACAGAGCGTCAGTCATACTTGGAGCTGGAATTCGGATCAAGAGTTCTTCAACGTTGCGCAACCAATGGAGGATAATATATCTTACGGCAACAAGTATTTTCGTATCGAGTTTGATACAATTATTTTCATATACTACTTAGTACTTTGTAATTGATCTTTGAACGATAAGTATTATAGTTTTCGGGTTTGTATACCCAAGTCCGTAAGAACGTTTTCTTACGGGCTAAAAATTTTATCTCTGTGTTTAACTTAATTTATCCGCTGCGTTTATTTTTATCTGTTTTTTAATTTGTTCAGTAAATCGATGTTGGAAGTGGTGTTATATCACCAGTCACAACATCTGTTATCTGCATAAGAGAGTTATTTTCTTTAAATCATAGAACTACAAAACTACAGTTTTCGTTTGCTTGTTTGATAACAATTTAGAAAAGTAACACAAAGTTTTTTCATAATAACAAACTCATGTCTATTGTCTATTGAATAGTCGATGGTTGGTTGTATTGTCAATATGTATAAAAATATTTGGTAATAATTGTACACACGTGAAATTGGTAAAACTCTTTTCAATAACAAAACTATTCTTCTTACAAATTGGCTGGACTATGCTAGCATTTCCCACTACCTTACTGTCCTATTGAACTCGTAAACTCAATAAAGTAAGTTCACGAGTTCGGTGGATTTGCACGATAAATTACACTTATACTTTAATAATATTTGTGATACTTTTATGTGGTTTTGAGACACAAAATTGTGAAATTTACTTTTCAAACGAACGCGCCTACAAGTTGAAATTTACTTTTCATTCAAAGACATTGTTAATTGTTACGCAATATCTTTTTTTAATGGATGACCTGTTTTGCTAATGTTTTAAATTTAAAATTATATTATATTCGTGATTTATCCACATCTCAGTTTGGTTGTGTATATATATATATATATATATATATATATATATATATATATATATATATATATGTATGTATGTATGTATGTATGTATATGGTTGTTTATTTGTTAGCGTATTACTTATATTATTATTATTAAAAAAAATATAGTTATATTTTAACTATTTGTTGCGGTTAGCTCGATACGTTGCATTATTGATAAGTTTGCTCTTCTTTTGATTTGTACATTATTTGTTGACTCTTTTTTGGGGGGGTTTACACTCAAATAAGTTTGGCATTTATTTGAGATTAATTATTTTCAAGCTTTTTTTTCGTAATTCTGTTAAACAAATTTAGTTGATGTACTTATCTGATACCAACTCTTGTTATATTAATTTACAGTATCTTTATGTTAACATATCATATTTCATTTGACATGATACTGACATGATTTATTAATTAACATCCACAAATACATTGATAGTATTATGTTGAAGCACCACATACATTATATTTTTGATAGTTTACTTTAGAAAATATAATTAGGATTAAAATGACTACAATCATTACCTATGCTATGAAATTTTCTATCAAATGATCATTCTTTATACTTCTACGTATATTGAAGCTCTTAACTAGGAATTATATTATATTTATTTGTTTAGTTATTTTGGGATATATTAGTTTTTTTTACACTTGCTTTATTTGGTAAATAATTATTACAAATTTTCCTTATATGTCTTTAAATTTATATATATATATAAAGTGAAAGTTTGAAGAGAGAAATTGTCCAAATTTTTGAGCTTTGATATTGCACTTACTCCTCGAATGACTATAACACAACTGGATATTAGGTTGTTAACGACAACAGTAGTGATCGTCATATGCAATGTCAATCAACAAAAGTTAAGAACAATCTCTTCCTCATGTTGAAGTTTTATCCGATAAGCCCATTTTCAGTCATGACCAACTATATCGATAGCGACCAATCTTGAATATTTAAAAATCTCGATTTGTAATAATTTGAATAAACACTGCTTAACTATACACATATAATCACCTATTTAATTATGGGGCCGGATATTGGCACCCCAAATTTTGATAAGTTGACCACATTATTTTTAGGCAAAAATAGACATGTTTGAAAAGACAAAAATAACCATCTTATAAAATTGGTTTAAACATTTAAAAATATACATCTTTTTCCTCTCAAAACCTTCAAGAGCCACCTCCAAACAAAACCCAATATTAAAGAACTTTAGTATGAACAAAATGAATTATACAAGTTTTATTTATAGTTTTCAGTGTTACAATAATCAAATTGCTATTTTTGTGTGTTTTTTTCATCACTCTTTCGTCATAAGTTGGTTTATTAGGTTTCATTTTCGGGGTTGTGTTCGAACTGGTAATGATGAACATAAACAGGTTGTTCGGAAAAAAAATTCGAACATAACCTAATTTCTGTCAAAAAACAGACTGTTCGGACCATATTTTCGAACATGGATTTCAAGTTCGAGAATTTGCTTTGAACAGTCTGTTTTTTAACCAAAAAACAGAGTGTTCTAAAAAAAAAATTCGAACAGTTGACAGTTGTTCTATAATTTTTTTCGAACATTACACATTTGTTCAGAAATAAAATTCGAACACTTCTTCATTGTTTCATTGTTCGTGAAACCAAAGTCGATTCGTACAGTAGTCCAGATTTATTCTTTTCAATTTATTTTTTGGAGGAACACCAATTTTTACATACAAGAGACTTACCCTACATGATTGATTGTTTATTATGATCCATCTTCTTGTTGTTGCTTTTTCAAAATATTTCGGAAAAAACTCTCAATCTTTCCCATTTTTTTCTTCGTCTTTCTTCTTCATTTTTTTTTCTTTTCTTCTGGCTTTTTTGCGTTTTCTTCATTGTTTTTCATTTGTTTTATTTTATAATCTCTTTTGTTTATATTATATATTAGAGAGGGGGTAAAGTAGGGAGTTTATGGGGTTGATTTAGTAAAATTTTAATATATTTAAAATATTATTGAGGTGTTTTCATTCATGGGTCAAATCATCAAATTTTGGGGTGCAAATATCCGCTCCCTTTAATTATAACAAGTAATTAAAAAAATAATTATATTCAATTATTTTATAAGATTATACCAGTCATTGAGGAAAATGAATGAAATTACACATGCCCACAAATACCCTGGATGTTATGTACAAAATCACTAAGAATCTGGTTGAAGAAAATAGATTAAAAACAAGCATAGTTTGTATGATAATTTGTTAAAAAAAATAAAAATTATTATAGTAAATTGTGAAAAATATGATTTATTTGCATATTTATTATTGTAAACGAAGAATTAGGAAGGAAACAACCATCCGGATGAAACAAGAGTTTTAAATCTGATATTTCTTATTTATTTAATTATTTGTTATTGTAAGTGAAGAATAATTAAGGAAACACCCATCGTGAAAAAAGAGTTTTAAATCTGATATTTTGACTAAGACAACAGAAATAAATAAATAAAAGTTGCATCATCATCATTTCAGTTTTCCAGCCTTTCTTTTACACGGTATTTGCTGTTTCTTAATGAACGTCGTCAGTTCTTTAGTTGTCAGTTATGACTTTCCACTTCAAACGCAGTTATTCATCAACCAGTTCTAATGAACAAACACACAAATGAAAGATAAGTTTAACTCCTATCAAAATGAGCCTCACTTAATCAACATGTTAAGAGAAAAAAAAGGTAAATCTACAACAAATCTTATGCTATCCTCAAATCACAGTAGTTAAAAGTTGGGATTATTATATTCTACTTTAATTTTTTTACTCGAAAAACATTTTACTTTAATTAAATGGCAGGGCTAAATATGTCATTTTATGTCAAAAATTTGTATATTTCACACACAATCTCGTCAAATACACCACATTACTAAACACAACAGAAATAATATGGGTATATGTGTGTATATATGTGATATGTCTAAAATACCCTTATATAAATTGAAAAAAACTCCCTTACAAAAACCTTCTCTCCGCCGCTAAGCAGAAATAAATCTTATATTTTCAAGAGTTAACAGAGAAATATATAATCATGACAGAGTGGGCAATAATTGTCACGCGTAAAAGATTGAAAAAATAAAGTATAAAAATTACTAAAAAATGTAACATAAAAATAACTTCCAGACGTAAACGCTACAGTTTAATGGGCATCGCCAGAGCAGTTTAAAGACGACTGCTCTGCGCCTCCACAAGTCCAAACATTACCGCCCTTCTCTCTCCTCCACAAACACAAACGCACACACAGCGAGAGAGAGCATTGATTGTGTGAGAGCGAGTGGAACAGAATCGAGGAGAAAAACAAGGCGGGGCAAGAAAGAGAGAGAAAAAAAAGTGGCTTTTTTTTAGTTAAGTGGGGGTGTGAGAGAGTTAGTTATATGGGGGGTGGGGCGTTCGTGGATGGTGTTCGTCGCTGGTTTCATCGTCGCCCAACATCTGTCACTAATAACAGTAATAATAACACTTCCTCTTTAGCCTCTTCCAATTTTAGTAACGAGAATGAGCGACACTCGGATTCAGTTTTGAGGGGTAAACCAGAACAGCAAGAGGACGGTTTAACGATTATTGAAGACTTTGATATATCGGGGCTCAAGTTGATTAAAGTCCCTAAGCGGGTTGATTTTCCTCTTTCGGTTTCATCCATGGATTCCCAGAAAAAGGTTGTGCCTTTTTTTAATTTTTTATAAATGTCCTTTTCTTTTCTGGGCCCCATTTTCTTAATTGAAAAGATCTTTTTGATTTGTGGGTTTCCGATTTTTTGATATGCATTGTGTAGATCTGTGTTTGTTTTCTTTAATTATTCTGGATTGTGGGTTACGATCTGATTTTATTTTCACTTTGTTATTGATTTTTGATGTGGGTTTTTATTTTAGTTATGATTACGGGTCTGCGTAATATGATTCAGGCAATTTTTTTGTAAATTTCAATTTTTTATTTTAATTTAATTGGATTTCTTTTCCTCTAAAGTCTGAATCAATCTAGGTCGGTGCTAGACTGCTATTCATGCTTAATGCGTTATAAAGTTCCAATCTTTATTTATTAAAGTAAGAAGTTGAATAGTAATCAGTTGTCCATTCATGTGAAAATGAAAAAAAAAAACAAAAAAACAGCCTTATATATATGCTAAAATGTCGAATAAACAGTGATTTATTGGTTTTTCACTCAAGAAATTATCACAAAGCCAAAAAAAATTAAAATTAAAATTTTTTGTCTCTGCATATTCTAACTGTGTATCTTTTCAACAGAGCAATCTGGAAACTGAGTTTTTCACAGAGTACGGTGAGGCGAGTCGATATCAGGTTCAAGAAGTTGTTGGCAAAGGTAGTTATGGTGTTGTAGGTTCTGCAATCGATACGCATACTGGAGAAAGAGTTGCGATAAAAAAGATCAATGACGTGTTTGAGCACGTTTCTGATGCCACGCGGATTTTAAGAGAAATCAAGCTCCTTCGTCTGCTTCGCCATCCTGATATCGTCGAGATAAAACATATTATGCTTCCACCTTCACGGAGAGAATTTCAAGATATTTATGTTGTTTTCGAATTGATGGAATCTGATCTTCATCAAGTGATCAAGGCAAACGATGATTTAACTCCCGAGCATTATCAGTTTTTCTTGTACCAGCTTCTTCGTGGCTTGAAGTATATTCACACAGGTCTTTTTTTGTTGGTTCTGCTTATTCTACCCTTAGGAGTTTTCAGTTTTTTTTTTTAAAATTATTGACACATGTTTTTTTAAAACTATGTTTAGCAAATGTGTTTCACCGAGATTTGAAGCCGAAGAATATACTTGCTAATGCGGATTGTAAGTTGAAGATTTGTGATTTTGGTCTGGCGCGTGTGTCGTTTAATGATGCCCCATCTGCAATATTCTGGACTGTAAGTTTTGTTTTTACATCGATGGAGTTTTTCATATCTATAGTAATTTTTTTTATGCAGTGCTCACTCAGCCTTCTAACATTTTGATTTTGCATTTGTTTAAAGGATTATGTTGCAACTCGATGGTATCGTGCTCCTGAGTTATGTGGTTCTTTTTTCTCTAAAGTAAGCCAATATTTCTGCTGAATGTCGAAGTGCTTTTTTTTTCTTCTTCCGTTCGTAAAATGTCCTGTTACTAATATGACACTTCCCCTAGTAGCTGTTGCTTGCATTATTTACTATTATTGTTGTTGTTATTATATTATTATTACTACTTTACTCCTTCAAACTTGTCATTCTGTGTAATATAGGCTACTAAAGTTATGCCAAGGTCTTTCCTTTTTTCTTGCCCTTATTTTTTACATTTATAGTAATAAATATTTAGAGGTTTTTTTTTGGCCCTTTTATAAAGTTATATGATATTCTTGTTTGCAGTATACTCCAGCTATTGATATTTGGAGCATTGGATGCATATTTGCTGAGATGCTCACTGGAAAGCCGTTATTCCCTGGGAAAAACGTCGTGCACCAGTTAGACTTAATGACTGATTTGCTTGGCACCCCTCCTCCTGAATCTATTGCAAGGGTTAGTTTATTAATTAATCCTTTTTTTTTTTAATAATTTTGAATTAGATCATGAGTTCCATTCTAAAAATAAATAAATATTATTAGTGATTAAAGACGCTACTAAAGAAAAGCCCTGCGTTTTCATGTGCTTTAATGTTTGAAAAGGATGAGTTTTTTTTTTTGTTTTTTTTTATTATTATTATTATTTTTATTTTTTTTTGTGGCCACTCATTTTAACAGAATTTTACATAATGGTCATGGCAGATCAGAAATGAAAAGGCACGAAGATACCTTAGCAGCATGCGGAAAAAACAGCCCATTCCATATACGCAGAAATTCCCGAACGCCGATCCTTTGGCTCTTAAATTGCTGGAGAAGCTACTCGCATTCGATCCTAAAGATAGACCAACTGCTGAAGAAGTAATATTTTCAATTGCCAAATTGGATTATTATTATCATTTCTAATTATATGATGTCTAATTAAAGCATTTATGGATGGGTGGTTATGTTTGCAGGCACTGTGTGATCCTTACTTTAGTGGGCTGGCAAATGTGGATCGCGAACCGGCCACTCAGCCCATATCGAAACTCGAGTTCGAATTCGAGAGGAGAAAACTAGCGAAAGATGACGTTAGAGAGCTGATTTATAGGGAGGTATGCATTACGGCATTATTTTTTATTTTTATTTTATTTTTTTGATGAGTGATAATATTTTCTTGTATTTATCGAACAGATTCTAGAGTATCATCCTCAGATGCTTCAGGAATATCTCCGTGGTGGAGAACAGACTAGCTTTATGTACCCAAGGTTAGGCCAGTTGTGCGTGCATGTTCGATATTTTTTAAAACAATAATAAACCAATTAAATTAAAAAATATCTGAAACGTAATATTTTAACAAATATTGCAGTAATTATGTTCCAATCGTCTTCAAGTTATTAGATTTTATTAATTATTCTCATTCCAAAATTAACATATTTTATTAAAACAAAGTAAATAATACATTATTTATTAAAAAAAAAAAAAAGGGATGCCTAGCTCCTTTTTTTTTCTAAAATTTCAAACTTGTGTTGCCACATTATTATTTCTTTCTACTCCTTTCTTTTGGCATTCTTTTGTTTTGTTCAAGAGAGGACATTACTTCTCCTATTGCTAACTATTGTGATCTGTGATAACACTTTCTTAATCATTTTAATGTATTTTAGTGGTGTTGATCGGTTCAAGCGCCAGTTTGCTCATTTAGAAGAGCTCCATGGTAAAGGCGAGAGAGGCACTCCTCCTCTACAAAGGCAGCACGCTTCATTGCCTAGGTATTTTCGCAATTATATAGCGTGATTTTATAATTCTGAGATAATTTAAGTGATGGATAGGCCAGGAATGAATCTTTTTATTGAACAATTAATTTTTTTACTACACCACTTCTCGTTTTCCACAAAATTATATGTCCGACTATAATTAATTTTCTAAAAATACTCGTACTTTTCACAGTTTCAGCTCAACCATTAAACATTTGCAATTACCTACTCTTTCAAAAATAAAAAAAAAAAAAAAATCCGAAAATAGCTCCCGACAATTTTATACTTTCAAGTTTCTATTTAGTTTTTTATTTTTATATTTTCAAAAATAGCCTCCGATAATTTTTCTTTTGCAGTTAAATTCCATCTTTCAATTGTTTTTCAAATATGGCTTCAGCTACTTTTCAAAAATGACCAAAAGCTACTTTGCATTATAACTAATGGTGCCTGCAGAGAGCGGGTCCCGGCACCCAAAGACGAAGGTGTTAATGATAATAATGACTTTGAAAAGCGAACGGCAGCTTCTGTTGCTACAACTCTTGATAGTCCCCCACGGGAGGGCGAAGGATCAGAAAACATGAATGGACAGAACAAGGGAAATTATAGTGCTCGTAGCTTGCTAAAGAGCGCAAGTATCAGTGCTTCTAAATGTATAGGCGTTAAAGAGAAAAAAGATACAGAGGTAAATAATCTTTAAACTTGAGGGGTAGTTCTTATAATTATCCCAATTCAAATATTTTGATTCCTTATATTCTCAACTTTTTTATTCTTGGTTTGACAGGAAGAAGCGATTGATGAAGAGGTTGATGGGTTGACTGAGAAAATAGCTGCTCTTCATGCTTGAAGTCCTATTGGTGCTATATACTATTGGGTCATTTTTTTTGCCATTAAATGTTGAACGTAAAAAGATCTTTGGCATCGATCAGACCAACTTCCATTGCCGGTCATATTTAAAGTATTTATGAAATTAGTAAGGAGAAATTGCTTTTACATTATATGGATTAGCTTGCGGGCGAGTCGCTAGATGTGCCCTACTCGTATCTTTGGTTTGGACCAGCTTTAATTAATGGCATTTTGCCGATTATTTAGTTGGATTGTACAAAAAGTGATTGTTGGCTATAAATGCCTTGTGTGTATTATAACGTGCATCCGGGGTATGGTGTAGGATACGAGATGCTTGATTATTGATCGCTACTTTTGCTGTCATTTAATTTCCACAAGGAGCTCACGGGCTCTGAATCTGTGCTATGTTGGCTGTGTTTAT
The DNA here is from genome assembly GCA_014905375.1 of Phtheirospermum japonicum. NCBI lineage: Eukaryota > Viridiplantae > Streptophyta > Magnoliopsida > Lamiales > Orobanchaceae > Phtheirospermum > Phtheirospermum japonicum. The sequence continues at coordinate 455,134 of BMAC01000122.1, read as the reverse complement.
CCCCATTAGAAAATATGTATTCGATAATCGGTTTTTCTTAAGATTGGTGACTGGTAAGAAATCGGAAAAAGATTTACAGAAACATTGCTGGAAAAGAAATGCATGAATGCATGCCTTATCAGTCTCTTTCTTGCCTGATTTCATGCAATTGTTATGTATGTGATGTGGTTGTATTCTAATTGCACTCGGGCAGAATTAAGCATTGGTTGAAAAGTGTGTGGATTTTTTTCCCTCCCAAAGTATATCGAAAATTTGCCTGATTTTGACAAATTACTTCTTACTGTCAATTTTTTGGCAAAAAAAAAAAAAAAAATGGTTGGAGGCTTTAAGCAACAACGCAAAATTTCAGCTCAACCCGATTTTGATAACCCTTCAAAAACCTCAAAACTAATTTTCTCATTGCACAAACGACATTTACGATCACTTATTTGACAAAAATTGATAGTAAGAGACAATTTGTTTAAATCTTATATTTTAGGAGGTATTTTGAAATTTTTATATTTTCAAAGATATATGGTTGAAAAACGGTAATGGGTGAATCCCCCGAAAATCAAGTTATCTCAACTAGTCAACTCCTACGTTGCACGGGCAGATATTATAATATGTGTTGAAGGAAAAATACAATTAGTGTGTATTCGTCAACAAGACTAATGAGAGACAATTTAGGTATTTGTTATCTTTATATATTATGAAAACATGTATTTAATATACAAAGGGAGTCTTTGATGAATAAGAGAACTCTAATTTCTACCGTCTTTTCGTCTCTCCTTTGTATCTTCTTCTATTATACTTTTCCTTTTACACGTTATCATCACGATCTCTGACCTATTGAGAGTGATCGAGAATAAGCCTTCATAATCAAAGCTACAATTTCACAATTTTCGTAGGTCAAAAATCTAACTGCGTTGTAAGTTTGAAAAATCATTTTATCACGTTTCAACCGTTGGATCGTGTTTTAATTTTTACAGAACCTTTAAAACCTTTTTAATTACGTTCTGAACGGTGGAGATCGGATTCGAAGATACGAGAAAAAATATATATAATTTCGAACAAAGCAGACTTTGTTTTCGAACTTTTCTGTGCAGCGTTTTTTCAAAACAAGATTTCTCACGATAGAACCGTTGAATCAAGTCAAAATCTGGATATATTATTCCATACATATACTGGTTCGATATGAACGGTGGAGATTTGAATATGAGTTTTGAAGAATACGATAATAAATATTGATCAGAGCTGATCCTGTTTCCGAAATTGTCTGCCCAACTTCTCTTAAAAATTAAATTACACACCATCGGACCGTTGTATGAAACTGAATTTTGGTTATAATATTCACAAGATATTTTGATTAAATATGTACGGTGGAGATCGGGTTTGAAGGATTATGTCATCAGAAACACGAGTTTGAAGGATTATGTCATCAGAAACATATCGCGGACAAACCCATTGCAAAAACAAAATTAGGAAAGAATCGTCTCTTTCCTTCAAGCTAACTCGAATTACCCTATTATTTATTAAATTCAAGTAATAAATATTTTTTTATATGGATATATGGCATGGTATGTATTATTGTGCATTCTTATACAAAGCATGTATATATGTTACCTATGATTATATGCATTTATGTTATGTACAATATTGACAAATATGAAATTTTGCAATAATTTAATGATATTCATAGAGTACATAATATATAAGTACTTATGCTCTTAGGTGACTTCTAATTTATAAATTGTAAATAAAGTTATTTACATGATTAGATGAGATATTAATCATGATTTTGCCAATATGTTTAGTTAATCATGAATCATGATTTGCCAATATGTTTAGTTAATCATGAATTTCGATGAATTGATAGATTCATGTATGTTGGTAATTCTCGATGAATTGATAGATCCATTTATGTTGGTAACTCTCTTCGAGTTGATTTTATAAGCTACTTTCAATGTATACATTATTGATTGTACATTTGCATATTTTCATGATAATGAAAGTTCATGAATGATAGAGAATATGCATTATTGATTGTACATTTGCATATTTTCATGATAATGAAAGTTCATGAATGATAGAGAATTGTATAAATTAGTCTTGTGATAAAGTATATTCACATAATAACAAAGAAAGATTGTGACATATATTCTTCAAATTCATTATTTAAAGAAATTGATTGAACTAACTCACTCTAAATTTAAAATAATATACTCAAAAGAAATTGAGTACCACTATCAGTCGTTGATGTGGAAACTAGTGTTACTATAATTCCATAGTAATATCATACATCAACCCCCAACTGACAAATAATCATTAAAACTAAGTCAAAGTCAATTCTCTAATGAATTTGAGACTTCATATTTTATGCGCACTCATATATTTGTCTCTGCACATGGTTATGCAATATTGCACGCAACTCTTACTTATTCGTTTAAGAACCCCTGCTAACAAGATATTTTGGGTACCAGTTGGAACTGGATATAAGCCTGACAATTCATATCTACGCATATTTGATTACGCAGTATATGTGCCTATTGCGCCCCCACAGTGCATTCATATGAGTTTCTAAAGACGATTAAGTATTTATGTTGGATATGAATCTCCAATAGTCATCCGCTATTTGAAAACTTTGAAAGACGATATCTTTATCGCTAAATTAGCGAATTTGTCACTCTAATGAGACAACATTCCCGTCGTTAGGGGGAGATAAGAAAAAGTGCTTTCTAATGAAACGACAGGAATAGTTCATACTATGTCTCATTATGATCCCCGCATTTCACAATGTAACGTGAAAGTAAAGTAAAGTGAACAGTTGATCTTTAAAGTATAGAAGACTCAATTTCAAAAGTGACGAGATCATATATATACCAGCTGTAAATGTATTTGCAAGGTAAGGGCACATGTTCGCAGATTAAGACATTACAACCATACTTAGTGGAGGTGTGGTAGAGGTCGTGACTCCCAAAAGGAACATGGGGAGGTCACCTTATTCGATCAATACTCGCCCAAGGAATAAGAGGGCATGTATAACACAACTTCGATTGATCATCAATGAAGATAATTTCTCTCATGAGATTGTCTCTGGTTATATTTATGTCCATAAATCATTACTGGAGGACGCTCCGATGTTTAATATGATTCCAGAGAATAAATAAATCTCAATGTACTATGAGAGTTTATATAAGTTGATGGAAAGATTTTCCACACACATTGATGATATATATACATTGTTGCTCAAGAAATCATAGAGCACGATGGTATCGAACCACGCTCTATTGAAATGTCAATATAGAGCAAATTGACCTAAATGTAAAGAATCAATCCAGATAGAACTAAATTCATTGACAACAAGACAAGTATTTGGTCTGATAGTGCTAACATCACCAAGTTTAAAGCCTATAAGACATAAACAAAGTTTTGTCAGAAAGCATAATGAGAAAAATAAAGCCATGAGATGCAAATCTAAACTTGAAGCACAAAGTTTCTCACAACGCCCTGGAATTGACTATGAGGATATGTACTCTCTCATAATAGATGTTATAATTCTAAAGAATGAGAATGAAGCTTATACCTGTGGTTACATTATATCTCTATGGGGATCATGATTTAGAGATATATACGAAAGTGCTTGCTAGTCTTTCGTTGCCAAGGCAAATGGCTTTAATCCACGGGGTGCATTTTCAATTAAATTAAAATGCTCACTTTATGGATTGAAATAATCCAGACGGATGTTGTATAACCGTTTAAGTGACTACTTGATTGGGAAAAGATAATCTACGCCCTTGCGTATTTATAAAGAAAATAATTTCAAACTTACGATTATAATTGTATATGTCGATGAAAGAAACGTAATATCCACTTAATTAAATAAGAGATATCGCTAGTTATTTGAAATTCTTAATTGAGATAATGAATCATGGGAAAACTCTGTCATGTTAAGGCTTTAAACTAAACCCCTTGTTTGTGGAATATTAAATTCTATAGTTTGCACATATTCAAAAGATGATTAGGCAATTAAATATGGATAAGTGCAATATGCTAGCACTCTTATGATTGGTCAGAGTGAATATATAAGAAAATGTCAATTTCGTCAGTGGAATGACGAAGAACTGATGGGAGCTGAAATTCTCTACCTATGTACAATATGCGCATTATTGTACCATTAATAATACACTTGACCAAAATATTAATTTCTCAAACTTGCTATCTTGATTTAACTCAAGAAAGCGAAATATCATTGGAATAAAATCAAAATGTATTTTGATACCTAAAAGAAACCATTGACGCGAGTTTATTTTTCCCATTCATAATATAACGGGGACTGCAAATGATCTTGTAACCCCTAAAGAAAATATTGATCTTACTTCCTACTGTGAAATACCAAATAGTATCGTTGGTATTGGTTACTCATTTGATCCATGTAAAGAGATCATTATCATACATGTAGTAGTTCGTGATTATCAATGGTAAATATCATGATCATTCATATATCTATTAATAGTGGCTTGAACTCTATCACTGAAAAAAGTGTGATAATACGAGTAATATCACCACAATTCTTATACAACCAACAACTATGAACTTTCTCAAGAGTTAAGTAAATTGAGGAAGAGGGAACTTTCAAAGTTCTCTTGATAGATGTATATATCAAAGAGAGGTGTAGACTTTAGGGGGAGTCTCAACATAGGAGTGTTGTACTCTTTTTCCTTTGACCAAGTTTTATTTTTCCCACTGGGTTTTGTTACTTGGCAAGGTTTTAACGAGGCAACAATGAAACACCATTTCATCCTTTGACTTGGCACAAGGGGGGGTGTTGAAGGAAAAACACAATTAATGTGTCTTCGTCAACAAGTATCTAGTGAGGGGCAATTTAGGTATTTGTTATCTTTATGTGTTATGGAAACATGTATTTAATACCCCTATGTAAAGGGAGTCTTTGATGAATAAGAGAACCTTAATTTCTAACGTCTTCTTTGTCTCTCCTTTGTATCTTCTTCTATTATGCTTTTCCTTTTACAATATGTTATTTTTTGGACGAACTTAATATTAATATTTTTAATGATTTATAATAATTAAATGAGTGATTGTATATAGGTAAAGTTAAATAATATATATTTAAATTATGAAATTGTTTTTATTTTAACATAATGCTATTTTCAAAAAAAATAAAAATTAATTTATAAAAATAGTATTATTGGAAATAATATAATTTACAAATTATGAAAAACTTCCTTATATGTAATATTTGTACTTTTGTTACCACTTTTTTTCTCATCTCTCATATTAATATATTTAGATTTTTACGATTCGTCACTCTAAAAATGCAACTTATAATTGGTCAAGACTGAAACCCACTTTTTCGATGAGGGATTCACAATCACATTTTAATTGTTCATAAATAAATCTATTGTAAAATGTGAGAGAAATATGAAGTTCTTTTGATAACGAAGATGATGGAATATGAAGTGTAGATAATGAGATGTGTGTGTATGAACGATAATCTCTAACTTTTATTTTTCTTCTAAATAGAAGTTATTTCTCATCAAAACTACCCCGACACTCATTAATATCATAATGATAATAATACTTGATAAAACACATTTATAATTGTTCAAGAAAATGGTGATAGGATATACACACACACACACACACACTTACATACATACACACACACACACACACACACATATATATATATATACATACACACACGCACACACACACACACATTATATATAAAGTTGGTCTGTAGAGGTATTATGTTGACATGTGTCACATTCTCATTGCTTGAATTTTTTTTCTATTGTTAGTTTTATTTGATGAAAAAAAAAACAGAAAAGAAAAAAGACTGACTGCTCAACCCATGCGGGTTTCTAGAAAGCAGTATTCCATCTCTTTCATTATAGTACATTTTGCTAAATTCGCTCAGACTGCAGAAATTCCATCCTTTCATTTTGCCATCTCTTTCGAATCAGATATCAGTAATAGTTCTCTTCGCACTAAAATCGCTTGAACTACAGAAAAATTATAGAAATCACATTCATTCCATTTCTGATTGTTCAAATTCCAGCCAAATCCCTTCCTCCTGTAAAAAAAAAATGAAGATCGCGGTGCTATCACACGAAAGGTTTGTAGTACATTTACTACTTTTTTTATCTCTCTTTTTTTCCTTTCTTTTTTTCATGTTTTGTTCGTTTATATATTTTTTTATTAAATTGTATTTGTGATTTGTTTTAGGTATGTGAATTGAGTAATTTGTCCGGTAACTCATCTGCTTCTTACTTATTTTTTTCCTAAATTCTTCTTCTCTTTTTAAATTTGTATTTTGATTATCTAGGTAGGTTGCTGGCCTTCTTAAAAAAATTTAGGTGTAGAACTTGTGAACTGGGAAAAACTAATTTTATAGCTGGTGGAATTAGAGATGGAGATTTTTGTGGTTTGCAAAAAAACGAATGAGCAAGAAGTAGCTGGACCGATAAAGGGGTAAGCTACGTAGTCAACATTTTACGCTATTCTTCTAGTTACCTGTATTGCTATGCAATTATGTTCATTTGATTTATAATTTGTCGTTGGAATCAAGTATAGAATTTATTGGTTACTATTAATAAATAAATATAATAAATTGAGAAAAATTATAATATTTAGTAACTTTTTCTGTTTTTTGAATAAGTTTTCTTTCCTAATGCCAGATTGTTCGACACTCACGATTATTTTAAGTAATTATTCTCTTATTTATTGCTGATTAATTTGATTATATTCTTACAAAAGTTTTACATTTTATTATATATTATCATAAAGTTTTATTTATTCGTTGTTTCCCATTGTTTTCTATTTTACTATATACTATCTTATACCCGTTATTTTATAATAAAATATTCATCATAAATAAATCTCATTATGGGTAAAAGTATATATTTAATTTTCTCACAAATAATAAAATTTTCATACAGATTCTAATTTGATATTCAGTCAATTCTGGATCAATAATAAATTTTTCATACAGATTCTAATTTGATATTCAGTCAATTCTGGATCAATAATAAATTTTTCATACTGAATTTTAATTCAGATATTCAGTTAATTCTGGACACGCATAACACAACTATATAATTTTCCTATTGAAGCTTGTGACGAATATAATTCATATATGGATGAACATTAGTTTATTTGGAAATTTGAACTCAAAATATTCTTAATCCGTTTCTTGATATAATTTTTTATTGATGCATTTTTATATTGAGAATGTCTGGTAATAAATTATTCTTATTTCTCCTGATAACTACGACTCCATTTGACTGTTGTTGTTTTCTCGAAGTAATTTATTTTGTCTCGTCTATGCATTTTTCTAAAGTATTTAATTTATTTTGTCCCATCTATGCATTTTTCTAAAGTATGTAGTGAAACTTAATGGTATAAATTTTGATTTTCCTGAAAAATAAATTGAAATCGAAAGTTAATGGTAGTGAAAGGGTTGAAATAATATTGTGATATACTTGAAAAATCAAAATTATACACCATATAATTACAATATTTAAAATTTTACTCTTATATATATATATATATATATATATATATATATATATATATATATATATATATATATATATATATATATATATTAATGCAAAATCCTCCTATCATATGTGTCTGCTTCTCATACTTCGTTAGCTTTGGAAAAGTCCTTGGTGCTTCGGAGTCATTCGAACCTAATATTTACCTAGTATTTTTCTAATTATATTTTACCTAATTTAACACTTTTCTAATATTATATTTTGCCCAATTCAATATTTTTCTTTTATTACATGTTACCTAATTTAATATTTTCTTTAACATATTTTGGCCAATTCAATATCTTACTTTTATTCTTCTAATATAAAAATATAAATAAATTATATCTAATTAGAAAAAATCTATATAATTTCGTGACTCACGGTTTAAATTTATTTTTTTAAAAATATCTATTGTGATAACCAGCCGTACTGTGATTTAAACAAATAATGTTCTTGATATATCACAACTAATTTCGCGACTCACGGTAAAAACTTGCAAAATTCTTAATTGTAAAAACCAATCTTACTGTAATTTAAACAAGTAATATTATGATTTGTGTGCAATAATCATTTATTGTAAAAACAGAACAAATAATGTTACGAACTAATTTCGTGACTCACGATAAAAAAAACTTGCAAAATTTTTAATTGTGAAAACCAATCATACTGTGATTAAAACAAGTAATATTCTGATTTGTGTGTAAGAAATATTTATTGTGAAAACAGAACAAATAATGTTATGATTTGTATACCATTTTTAATATGATTCTTTTGGTATTTTTAATGAATGTTACTCTTTTTCAAATCTCGCATAATATGCGTGTGTCTGCTCGCATGCTTCGTTTGATAAATAAAAAATTATGGTATTTCGGTTGATTGGGTTTGATCCGAACCTAATTAATATTTTCCTTTTTTATATCTCACTTAATTTAATCTTATCATTTTATTATATTTTACATAATTTAATATTTTTTTATTATATTTTTATCTAATTCAATATTTTTTTTATTCTCCTAATATAAAAATACAAATAAGTTATATATAATTAGTAGAAAGGATCTATGTTAGTTATTTTAATTAAAAGATGAATTACATGAGATATAATTTTAATTAAAAAGTTATTATTAAATTTTTTAAATAAGCAGTGATTATAATAAAAGCTAATATAATTTTAATTTTGTAAATTTAAATATTCTATATAGGTAAATTAAGATTTACTTAAATAATCTAAGTGTGTAACTAAATATTAGTAATGAATTCAATCTAACATAAAAACATAAAATTATATAATAATAATTGTTATTATTATTATTATTATTATTATTATTAAATATTGATTAGACATCAATGCGACACGAGTTGAGTAATCGTTTGGTTTCTTAAAGTTTGAAACTAATATTATTAACGAACTTAATCTAAACATTAAAATACAAAATAACGTAATAATGATTAATAAATAGAGATTAGATACGAGTTTAGAATATGACGTATTTTGGATTTTTATAAGTGTAAATAAAATTATTTACGAATTGAATCTAAACATGAAAATAAAAAAATTATTTAATAATTATAATAATTAATAAATAAATTAGACATGTACAAGACAGGGTTGAGAATACATCATTTGAGTTTTTCATTTCACATGAGAGTTTATAATTATCATAAATATTTTTTATATTTATATTTTGATAAACCCCGTGTAATACAGATGTATTAAACTAGTCAAATATTATAGTATTAAATACCCGTGCACCGTGCTTAGAATAAGATTTGTGACTATGGGTCTGACATGCACGCTGTTTAGAGCATTTCCAATACAACAATGTTGAAAGCCAAAAAAATGACACTTGGAATAAAAATAATTTTGTGTCACATTAAAATAATTATGTTCATGTTATTTCTCTCTCTTTATTTTTCTAAAAATAAATAAAATAAATTATCACATATATATATAACATTAACATTGATGCATCAAAGATTTTTTTATAAAATGTTAATGTCATTTAGGATCAATTAGCACTATTGCATTGGAGATGCTCTTATAAATGAGGGGATGGTGCCTTCACAGCACCATTCCCATTTAATGAGGTGCATTTATAACTATTAGATCTAAATCAATTTTAAGTTTTTTAATTAAAAAATCTATAGCTGTAAATGCAAAGCACTATATAGTCTTCGTATAAATGATACCCCGTTTGCTATTTCTACACTTGGATTTCAGTTTTTTTATATTGGAGTAATTTCTGGCTCTGGTTTTTACGTTTGTGAAAAGGATCAAGTCGCGAAGTATCGTGCTCCTGAGTTATGTGGTAAAGAAGAAGACAATCTATTCATAGTTTTGGTACGAACCATAGAATTCTCTGATCCAAGTATCGGCCGCCAATTTTGAATTGCATTTTCGGAACCGGATCTGGATCTCTACACAAAGTCTCGAGAAGTTTCACACGCATGTCACAGAACTATGACAACTGGGAGAGATTGGTGGTGGCGGTGCTGCGTAGACAGCAGCTAAGGGAACTTGCTTTGAGCCACTCCCGGAGCTCTAGCATCCTAAGCTCTGCATCATCAAATTCATCTAGTTTTAATCATGGCCGTTCCCTTCACTTACCCGAAAGCATCTTTCAGGGGAAGCGATTATTATCGGCACCAGCCCCCTTTTTGGAGGTATACTATTTTTCAGACTCAGAAACCCTAATTACAGAGTCATTTTTATATGCAATTCAACTTTTTTTTTTTTAAATAAAATAAAATTATTTAATTAAATTAGGCAGGAAGTAGATACCGAATTGAAGAGGTTATAGGAGAAGGTGTTTCTGGTATCGTATATTCTGCAATGGATACACGTACCGGAGAAAGAGTTGCGATAAAAAGGATAGCCGATGTCTTCAAGCTTGTTCCCAATGCCGCGCAAGTCCTCAGAGAAATCAAGCTCCTTCGTCTGCTTAGCCATCCTGATATTGATATTGTGGAAATCAAGGATATTGTGCTTCCACCTTCTCGGAGAGAATTTCAAGATATTTTTGTTGTTTTCGAATTGATGGAATTTGATCTTCATCAAGTGATCACGGCCAATGTTGACCTAACACCCGAGCATTGCCAGTTTTTCTTATATCAGCTCCTTCGTGTCTTCAAGTACATTCACACAGGTCTTTTTTTCTCCCCTACCTTTAGGAGAGTATTCATTTATTTTTAATAATTATTGACATGTATGTTTCTTTCTGTTCAGCAAATGTGTTTCACCGAGATATAAAGCCAAAGAATATACTTGTTAATGCGAACTGTAGATTGAAGATGTGTGACTTTGGTCTGGCACGCATGTCATATGATGGTGCCCCATCTGCAATATATTGGACTGTTAGTTTTACTTCGATTTCATTTGTTTTTCTTCCCAAGTAACTTTCGTATGTCAGCTTGCTAAACTTTTTGCTTTTGGTTTTTACATTTTTGTTTAAAAGGATTATGTCGCGAATCGGTGGTATCGTGCTCCTGAATTATGTGGTTCCTTTTTCGCTCGAGTAAGCCAATATCTTTTGAAGAGGTCTCTAATATGACATTTTTGCCCTTGTAGGACTTGCATGTGTTTATTGGTTCTCTATAAATGCTGATTGTGTTTCCCCAGTAATCTTATCTTCACCTTTTCTTTAGAACTGGGGATTGAGCCTAGAGCTTAGACGACATTATTTTCTTCTTTTAGAGTAGTCAATATCCAGAGAAATGTGATATTACTGGGTGGCATATAAAACCATTCCTACTTGATAAAATTTGTGTGGCTTTCTTGTTTGCAGTATACTCCGGCTATTGATATTTGGAGCATTGGATGCATTTTTGCTGAGATGCTCACTGGAAAGCCGTTGTTCCCCGGGAAAAACGTCGTCCACCAGTTAGATTTGATGACCGATTTGCTCGGCACTCCTCCTCCTGAATCTATTGCAAGGGTTAGTTTATTACTCTATCATGTTTCTTATTTAGATGTTATTTAAGTGGATTTTTTATTTTTATTTTTTCAAAATAGTTGTTGTACAGTTTGAATCTATAATTGCTCTAATCTTCATTATCTTACACCTAAGGCCATATCATTTGGAAGACCAAAAAGTAAAAAAGAGACGCAAAACTTTTGAAAAGAGGAAAGTCTTTGATAAAGGCAACATGGTCATTTAGTTTCACTCCTTAATTTGTGTGCATAAACCTAAAGCTAAATCTATTGTGAAACAGAGGTTGTAAAGACTAAAGAAGAGTGTGCCTTCTTGTGCTTCGCTGTTCTTTTGGCTAACAATGAGAAAGTCAAGGTTTCCTTGTGGTGTACAACTTTGTGATGGAATTTAATTTCAATTTCAATGGCAGATCAGTAATGAAAAGGCAAAGAGATACTTAAGGAGTATGCGGACAAAAAAACGTGTTCCGTTTGTGCAGAAATTTTCGAATGCCAATCCTTTGGCTCTCCGCCTATTGGAGAAGCTCCTCGCATTTGAGCCTAAAGATAGACCAACTGCTGAAGAAGTAATTTGCAATTACCATTTTTTATTACGGTGTCCAGTAAAAACATTTATGGATGGTGGATTATGTTTGCAGGCATTGGCTGATCCGTACTTTCATGGGCTGGCAAATGTGGATTGCGAACCGTCCAGTCAACCCATATCGAAGCTTGAGTTTGAATTTGAGGGGAGAAAAGTGACTGTAGATGATGTTCGGGAGCTGATTTATAGAGAGGTGGGTCGTCCGCTTAAGATTTTTAGCTTCTGAAAACACGGTTTCTTGTATTTATAGACTCTTTTTCTTATTTTGGGCTTTTTGGCCCGAGCAAGCAGATTCTAGAGTATCATCCTCAGATGCTTTGGGAATATCTCCGTGGTGGATCGACTAGTGGCTTTATGTAACCAAGGTGAGCCAGTTTTGCATGTTTTGAGCATTTTTTTAAATTCTTAATTATCTATTAAATGGTTAGTGATTCGTTAGTTGCAGGAAACAAATGATTGTTTGCTCTTTTGTAGGCCAACAAGGCATTATGTCCGTTGAATAGTGTTGGTTTTTTTTGGAATTGATTTTGTTTTCAGTAATTTTAATTCTTAGTTACTTGTGATGATTTTATAATACAGTATCAATTTTCCTTCTCCACACAGATATGTATGTGCTATTCGAGCTATTGAGTTTTCAGCTATATATATTATTACTACATTTCGAATGAGACTGTATCTAGTTGCACGAAGTTGGTTTATATTTTCTACAATATTGTTAGCTATAAACAGTAATTTTGTGCTGAGCTGCCTTTTCGTTATTAAATCCATAATAATGATGCAATTACTTGATACACGTAATGAATTCATGATGCAGGTTTATGATAGTCAGATTAATGCTTGTAATTGCCGGCTAATTTTACAGAGCAGTATCTATAAATTAGTAAGGAGATTGCTTTACATTATGTTGGATCAGCTTAACTACACGAATAGCCCGATGTTATCTTCTCGTCTTTTTTGGTTTGGTCCATCTCTAATTAGTGGCATTTTCCGATTATTATTAGGTTGTACAAATGCAACCGCTTGCTATAAATGTCTTCTTGTGTGTATTATAGAAATTAATTGATTAGCATAATCTTATCAACCGAGAAATTACATTGGTATAATTTATGTAATAATAATGCATAAATTTATTGGTTGTGATAATCTTATTATTGGATGTGCTAATTTTTTCTCCGATTGTACAAATATAATTGTTGCAAACGTATATTACGGTTATTGTGTTATGAAAAACAATTTATTTGATTGACAACCATTAAAAAAATACTTGAACTCAAATAAACAATAAAAAACAACATATGTTTTTTGAGTTGGTGATCATTGAAAGGAAGTTCAATATCTAATATTACTGAATGTGATAATTTATTAATATCTGTGATATTTTTTAAAAGTATTATTGAATGTGATAATAGTATTATTAGATGTGGTAATTTTATCATTGATGGGCCAAGTGAAAAATGAGTTCAAGAATTATTGAATGAATATTGAATGAATGAAGGTGGGATTTTTGTCAGTTGAGATGATAAAATTATGAGGAACTTAGTTTATTAACAATCTTCCTTTTGGTGACTCTGACTTTTCAATCTTTTTGTTTAAACTCTGGCAATGATAACTGAGGCGCATTTTATTATTTTGGTCCTTTCCAAATTAATAGAAAGGGAAAAAAAGGATCGACGAAATTAATTATTTTGTTCCATGGATCTTGGGATGTTGTGACTTATGTTTGACAATTATGAATGGGATAATCACTTGACGTTTGATTCAATAGGTTTACGATGCTGGTGGATTTATTACATGTAATGATAGTACCATAAAATTCTTTGGTAATATTATGACGATTAACTTTTTTTTTTTTTTTTTTTTTGGAGTGCAAGCTCTATTATCACTCTTAGAACTCGTCTAGAGATAGATCAATTCATTGTTGGTGTACGATATGTTTTTGTCATTCCAAAACTTTGTCATTTTCTTTATTTTCAAAATGACCACGACCACTTTACCAATATCAGATGATACGGGTGTTTCCACAAAAAATAAAAATAGTGTTAGGTAATGTGATTACTATCGGTAAGAATTTTATTTTTGGTTGTGTTGTGGTAGATTTATTACTTTTTTTGAGAATTTTATTATTGGTCACAATAATTTTATTATTATATGTGGTAATCTTATACCGGTTATAGTAATGGTAAGAAATATAAAATTGGCATCATTCGAATATATTTAATTCTTTAATTAAATTGTTTTTGGAGGTTTATGAAAACTAAATAATTTATTACTTACGGTCAAAAAAGTATTTAAGAGGAGATTTTATTTTCATACAGTTTCCTTAAATATTAAATATTAATTAGTAAACATGTTTACATTCATCTCTCCTAATTGCAGGCAGGTGTAGTTACACGTGTGTAAATTTTGGAAGGTTTGCAAAATTTGAGATTATTCGAAAAGGTTTAAAGATAGAAAGTTGTTGTTAATGCACAAAAGTCAAATAATCCTCTGAAATCCAAATTCTACACAAGGAAAAAAGAGAATTAGGATTCAAAAATCCTATTTACTAGAATTGCAATAGATCTACAAAGTAAAATTCGACAAGGAAATAAAAACTCAAATATGGAAGGTTCATATTCCTTAATGAAGATTATAGAAACCGACATATGAAGATTTCCATATCAGATCGAGTTGAAATTGAAGGAAACAAAATTTTACTAGGATTCTACTTACAAGTACGGCTCCCAAATCACTATCCATGAAGATATGCGCTTTCTTGAGACCGACTTATAAGGTGTATATAGGTCTTAGGTCTCATTGTGTATAGCACAAGTTAGCATGAGTTTTACATATACAAATCATATCTTAGAAAACTCGAAAGCTTATTTTCTATTTTATTTCATAATAGATTCAAGATTCCAATCTATATTCCTACATCACTATAATATTGCAATTTAGGATTTTTTTTTGTATAAATGCGGTGCATGTGAGGGTATCTTATCAACCCATGAGAGAGTACATGTACTGCTGTAAATTTCCACGTGTTAGCCAAAATATTAATTAAATAGTAGTTTAAGTAAAGTTTTATTCGTGTAAATTCCAAATTGTGCTTACGGGATACAATAACTATTATAATGATGAGGAGAAGTGAGACGCTTCTCCATGGAAAAATAGGTGTTATTGTTTATTGCTTACGCTTTATTTTATGTAACTACGTAAGATATTATTTATGCTCAATATATTCTCAAGCCACTCTAATATTTCAGTAATTATATCTCGATTTAATAATATTATCACATCCAATAATCCTCATAACTAGGTCATCGAACTTGTTTTTAATGATCACCAGTTCTAAGTAAAATTTCTTTCCTTGCAATATACTCATGCCAGTGTTTTTAATGGTTTCAACTCAACTAAGCTATGCTATTTTTTTGTAACTCGATAATTACTGTAATATATATTTTAACACCAGATATGTTTTCAAAAATTACACAGTTAGAGATAGAATTAACACAACCAATAATACACAGATTATCACATCTTGTAATAAGATTCTTGCATTCAATAATCATTTAGAGATTATCATAAATAATAATAAATTTACCGCATTCAGTAATAATATCATCACATCTAATAATACTTGTATTAAGTAATCCTTTAGAGTTTATCATAAATAATAATAAAATTACCACATTTTAATATTATCACATCCAGTATTCCTTGTTTTTAATAATTACCTTTTTTTTTTTGCAGTTCAACCATAATTTTAATGATTGTCAACTCAACTAACCTATTTTTTTTTATAGCAAAATAATCACAATATACATTTTTATAGTAGTTATATTTTCAAATACTGCAGAATTAAGAACAATAGTATTACAACCACTAATAAGATTATCATATGAATATGTCAACAGTTTCATTATTACACGACATATTTAAAATTAATAGCGCCCAATACACCACCTCTTCTGTCAATGCACCCATACTGCCGGATAGATGCACCATTACATTAATAATATATCAAACCCATTAATAGCCCACACTATCACATTTGCAGTAGTTGTATTTACAAAAACACATTTGGGATAAAATTACTACAACTAATAATAATATTATCATAACTAATTATAAAATTATGAGAACTAGTAGATAATTAAAGTTGACAACAATTGTTGTAGATTTATGGTTTCTGATCGCTCATAGAAAACGATGGCGGTCCCCAGCGAGGCTAGTACCGGTTGACTCTAAATGATAATAGGAACTCAATAAGATAAAATTCAGGTTAAATGGACGTCGAAACTGGTCGAAATCGAAGCCGGAAGTTGATGATATTCTGTGTAAATATTGAAATTTTAATCGGCGAGTCAAAGGGGCAAACAAACTCCAATTGACCTGAAATATTAGAGAACGACTAGAAATATGATAAAAAAAACTCGATGGGATAAATTTCAGGTTAAACGAATGTTGGAGATGACCAGAATCAACGCCGGAAATTACTGGTATTTTATGTGAAGATTTGTAAAAATTCAAACTTTGAATGGTGAGTCAAAGGGAAAAACAAATTTCGATTGACCCGAACTTTTGGAGGTCGACTCGAAATATGATAACAGAACTCAATGAGACAAATCTCAAGTTAAGCGAACTTCGAAAATGACCAAAATTGTTGCCGGAAGTTGTTAATTTTATGTGTAAAATGTGAAAACCAAATTTTTGATTAGCGAATCAAAGGGGCAAAGGAACTCAGATTGACGTGAAAGGTAGCAGGTCGACTCAGAGAAATGTGTAGGAAACGCTTGGGGATTGAGAAATATGACCGACGTGAACATGTTAGTGTATGTAAAAGAGAGGAGAAAAGGTTGAAAGATAGGGAGTGCAAACGTATCAAAATAAGAGATATTGAGTAAGGTATTTTTGTCACTTTATATATAAAAATATGTTACTAGGATAAAAATGGTGATCTAATGAATACAAATGCCCATTACTATACATTTATTGGTCATTTTCCTTTATTTTAATGTTTTAATTCCATTAAAAGAATTATTTTGTTTTGTACATTAATCCATTCTTTACCAAATAATTAGCGTGTCTTTACGGGAAGTTGAGGTGTTAGAGTACATTTTACGTATAAAATTGATAAATTAGCTGGTAGTTGATAATTATATTTAAATTAAAAATGTTTATATACTATTTGTTTTTAAATCTAAGTAATTTTATTTTTATCTCAATTCCATTGAAAATATTCAAACACTAATTTTCAATAATAAGACGGTAATAAAACAAAGACAAGTATTCAAATAAAAAATTGTGATAAGTGTTGAAAAGATAAAAGAAATAATATTTCTAAAATACTTAATAACACAACAATATAATTTTCAAAAAACTAAAAAAATAAAATAAAAGATGAATATTAAAAACAAAAAAACTCTTGTGAACTTTTTGAATTCACATGCTTCACAATTTAAGTTATTAAATTAATCTTGGGTTATTATTGGTATAAAAAGAGTACATAAACCTTGTCATCAATAATTTGATTAGTGATACTATAAGTTTAGGTACAATTGATGTTATTTGAAGCTTAATCGAACAAGAGCCCCAACTAATTGCATTTAATTCCTATACAGCCTTTATTATAATTTATAACAGTAGGAAATGAGATTAAGCTTCGCCTTTTCAAAAAAAAAAACAAAAAAAACAATTAAACCATACAAGACACAATTAATTTATTTTTTGGCAAACTTGTAAATTAGCCCAATAACTTAAAGCTGTTGTCAATTTAATATCATTAAATATACTTGATAACAAATTTACTCAATAACCAATTTTGACCAAGAGAATGCTGATATGGCAAAATATAATAACACAAAAATAAAAAATTTATTTCAAAACCAGAAATTTGTATTAAAAATTTAAATAATTAAAAAGAATTATTTAAATTATAAAATTAAACAAAATTATGGAAAATATATTATAAAATTTGAGATTATTCTAAATTTTTAAAAAATACTATTAAAATATAAATTTTAAAAAAAGAAAAATATTTTTAAATCCAAAACTATTTTAAATATTAAAAAAGATTATTTAGAAAAAAACTTAGAAAATATGTTATAAAATTTGAAATGATTTGATGTATGTGAAAAATAAGTACTAATTATGGAAAAAATATTTAAAAAATCTAGAAAATGTTTAATTATAGAAGAAATTATTTTGCATATGAAAAGAATGTTTTAAGATAAATCTAGAAAAGTATTTTATAAAACCTGAAATGATTATACATGTTTAGAACATTTTAAAATGGATTATAAATATTTTAATTACCTTCTTTTTACATATTTCATTAAAAATAGATTTTAAAAATATTTTTTCAAGTTTTATTTTAATAATATTTTTTTGGCATATTTAAATAATCTTAGATTTTATAATATATTTTTCATATTTTTTAAATCTTATATTTTAAATAGTGTTAGATTTTTAAAATAAATTTCTAATTTAAATAAATTTTTAATTATTTTTCGTGACACATCAGCATTGACTTTGTCAAAATTGGTCAAAGTCAACATTTATCGTCAAAATTGAAAGAATCCGGTGAATTATATTTTTTCCGGTGAAATTGAGGTTAAATTACTATTTTTATAAGTTATTCGATAAATTTATCACCAAGTATATTCAGTGGTATCAAGTTGTCGACACCATAAGTTATTAAGGCTATTTTGCAATTTTGTTTTTATTTTTTCTACCAAAAAAAAAAAATTCAAAAAAAAACAAAAAAAAAACCTTCTCCTCGGCCCGCTCTACTCTCGCTTTCTGACTCCACTCTCTCGCTCTTCTACCAGCCCCAGTTGTCCGCCCAGCTCCAAAGGTAAAATTCCCCAAATTTCAACACCTATTCACTAATTCTGGTTTATAGTTATGTTTGAGACCGTACAGAATATGTGGGTGGGTGAATGTACCAGAAGAGTCTCCAGTTGTCTAATTGAGGAGAAATTTTGCTGAGTGAAATTGTTTTTATTATGAACTATCTCTCTCTATATATATAGTGTCTGAATCATTTGGATAATGCTCTCAGTTTCTGATTCAATATTTGAATTCGTTCCTTTTGTGTTTCATTGTGTTCTTGACTAAATTTTCTGCTTTGAGTTTGATGGGTATATTATGCAACTGATATCTGGCTGAATAAGATGAGAGCTTAATTCTTTATCTAATTGATCTGTTATAGAGCCTAGTTGAGAATTGTATTATCGAGCTCGCTCGGTAACTTAAAGGAGCCTAGAATTCTGCTCAGTTTTGACTCGATAAATATGAATCCCGACTCAAAATCGTGCTCTAGTTATGAAAAATAACCCTTTATCACATTGGGTCGTATTCCGTTTGTTGAAATTCTGATTGTTTGATATGAATGTGGTTTTGGGATTTACTTGTAAAAAGGTGCATGTGCCTGTTCTTGTACATTGTTCGCAATTTTATTTTCTGAACTGAAATTCCTTTTTGTGCCAACAGATTATAGAGAGGGAAAAAAGGACATGGGAATAAATTAGCTATGTTAAAAATTACTTCCAATGAGAAAATATGTTTTTTAATAATGCTTTCTGAAAATGGTAAATGATACTTTCTAAGGAGGGAATGTTGTTTAAGATGCTATGCTATTGTTTTTAGATTTTTTTTAATCAAGAGTAGGGCCGGGTGGGAGGGTGAGAGAGCCCTTCCGTTTAACACTCGGGATGCTCTCAGAGGCCGATCTCTAAATGGATCTGCTATAGCTACTTTCATTTTCAGGGAACCGCATATAAGTTTACTCAAATGATAAACTGCTTGTGCTATTTGTAGAAGGAAAGGTTTTTAGATATTTTTCATGCAACAAAAAATTAGTTCAAAACTGTGTCGTTATGGTTTTCCCTTTGTAATGTATCTATAAAAAAAATACAATTAAAATGGCAGATCCGAATCGAAAATGGCTCTTCGCTTAATGGAACAATTACTTGCGTTTGATCGTTATGATAGACCAACTGTTGATGAAGAAATTATGATAGCCTATGGTATGTGCCTTTCTTTTTTCTTATATATTTGTTTTAATTTTTAAATTCATATATTATGATGCTAGTAAAAACATGTTTTGATGGTTATCTCTGCAGGCATTGGCTGATCCTACTTTCACGGGTTGGCAAACGTAAACCGTGAACCATTAAGCCAACCTATTTCGAAGCTTGAGTTTGAGTTTGAGAGGAGCAGAGTGAAAAAATGATGTCAGAGAGTTGATTTTTCAAGAGGTAGGCTTTTCAGGGTAGTCTTTGTTTCTCTTTATTTTTTCTTGGACTCATTGACTCTTATTTATCGTACTTTATATTAAGAAAATGGATTTTAGAGTATCACCGTTGAATGCTTCAGGAATATCTTCTTGGTGGAAATAATCCGTAGTGGCTTTATGTACACAAGGTTAGGTTGGTCATGCGTGTTTTATTAACTTTACAATGTTTTTTTTATCTTGATATTTTCATGCTGTATATGCTTTCTATCATGAGGTACGTCTCTGCTTATTCCTTAACGTGCATCTGTGTAACACACAATGGCAATTGTAGGCCTTTTTTTTTTTTTTTTTTTTCCTTTCCTATTTTTCAAAATAAATAAATAAATTTGGTTGAAGAAATTTCTCAATGAATTTCGAATTACTCAATTATACTCAAACCCACCATTAATATAAGAATTGTGATTTTAATTTGAGTAAGAAAAATAAAACAGTTATGGACGGCGGTGTAAAAATGGGATCGAAGTGGTAGAAGAGAAAAAGAACAAATAGCTAAGGAAAGTAAAAAGTAAAAATAGTGTAAAATCAGATGAGATTCATTTGAGATGGAAAAACTCGAATGGTAGAAGAATCTATGGGTTTGTTCGGAATTGAGCATAGGAGATGGTTTGAAGGCGGCAAATACATTGGAGTATTATTGGTAAACAAATTTAGAAAGATAAAATGATCGTGAACCTCTCAAACTAAATTGCATCCTTCACTTGGGGTTTACATACTTATACACGGCTGTAAAATGATCGAATTTTCCACACCAACTCTCTAACTGGATGGCTGTTTAGACTAACCGCAAGCTAACAGCGTAACAACTAACTAACTAATACACCAATTGTATTCATTATAAAATCTCAAACCCCGTTACCGCCATGACACGTTAACTTATATTTTATATTGGAATTTATGTATAATCCATCTCACACACACACACACACACACACACATATATATATATATATGTAATATTTAAATAGGTCTTCTCTGACACCATTTCACATTGAGACGAACGTAGATAAACTATTGTGTACAAACATAATACATTTAAACATGAATGACACTTTTATTGCTTTAAGTAAGAATTGATACTTTTTGACAGAAATGGGTACTTTTATTTATGTTGAAAAAGTAATGTGATGAATATTAGTCGAGGTAGCATTGTTTGTGAAATTCCGTAAGAAGTTCGCGAGGTAAAAAGATGCTAATATTAATTACACAGGTTTAGGGCGGCAAATTGGAAACCAATTTTGCCACAATATAATCAGTATTTATGAGTACCGATTTTGTTTTTCCTCCTTAGTTAGTCTCTTATTTAATACAGAAGCCTTGCATTGTCTGTCTAATTATGAATAGTATCTGGAAATAAGATTCCAGATTTTCATTTTTACAATTAACTAAAATGGAATTTTAATTCAAAATCACATTAATTGTACCTGCTCCTTTTGGCACATACAGATCAGATTACAGATTAAATTTGACTGTCACAGTAAACATTATAAATTTGTAATTTTATATTTTTTTCCAAAGAAAATATCATCAACATTCACATTGGATGCTTAATTCAAATCACATTAAATTGCTTCTTCTCTTGGCACTTACAGAATAGATTTGAATGTCACAGTAAAACATTCACTATATTTGTAATTTTATACCTTATTTCAACGAAAATATCATTAACATTCACTTTGAAATTTTATTTCAAATCACATTTAAATTACCTGCTGCTTTTGGCACCTACAGATCAGATTTTAATGTTACAGCTAACACTCACTAAATCTGTAATTTTATATAATCTCTCTAAGGAAAAATATCATCAAACCATCTCTATCTCACATTTTCTTCTGCTATAAAACACTCACTTCTCTGAAATTCAACCCTTACAAGCAAAAATCTGTGAAAAAACCCCAAACAAACTTGCACATCCTTCCTGTTTCTTAGTAAAACATAAAATTAGGGCCACAAAAAAAAATAAAAAAATGGAGCAAATCGTGGCCAAAAGAGCTAAAGTTGTTGTAGAGAAGAACAGTGACGACCTTATTAGCTCTTTACCCGACCACATTCTTCACCAAATCATGTCCCTTCTTCCTCCATGGGTTGTTACTGTAACTTCAGTTTTGTCTCACAGATGGGAAAAACTTTGGCTCTCATTTCCTTTTCTCGATTTAAATGAATCAATTTTCCTTAACAGAGAAAAATTCTGTTTCCGTCTGAGGTCAACCTTGGCTCATCACAACCTGTCCGATTTGCAAATTATCAGGCTGCGGATGAAGCTTCCGGGTAGCACTTTTCTCTATCGATGTGTTCGCGAACTTATGAATGCAGTGTTGCGGGATGGAAACTTATTGAAGGAAATCGATATTCAATTTTCGAATCCTTATATATTTATCCAGCAAGATGTCACCGTGCCGTGGGATATAATTTGCGTTCTCCCCAAAGAAACATTCTCGTCATGTTCGCATCTCGTTCTTCTGAGGGTCGAGGGCTGCAGATTCAAAGGCTACCCACGTGTCGACTTGCCCAAACTAAAAACCCTCCGTATGAAAAACGTATTCATACACGAGGAGTTTTTGGTGGAGTTGATAAACGGGTGTCCCATCGTCGACACAGTGTCCATCAAGTACTGTTTTGGGATTGAAAATGTTCGGATTTGTCACCCCGTAATCAAAAACCTAATGTTGGGTTTCCGGAATGATCTAGAAACCCTCGAGATAAACGTGCCGTGCGCAAAATCTATTAAATTCTATGCACTCGTCAACTCGGTGACCGAAGAAGGGCTTTTAAAAGTCTTAGGATCCCAAAACTCTCAAAACATCCTAGCTCGAAATCTCGAAACACTCTGTTTGAAATGTTTATTCATCGAACCCGACGTTTTGCACAATTTCATTTCCATCTTCCCGAAAATGGAGAAGTTGGATATGTACTTTTGTGAAGTTTTGGGGCGAGCCCAATTGCATTCGAAAATTCTAACGAGTTTGGAGATTATCGATTGTCTGTTGTCAGAGGAGGTGGACATTAAGGCTCCTAATCTTCAGAACGTCGAGTACGTACATAATCCCGAAGGTGTCCAATTTAACCATGAGACATTGGTGTACGTCAGACGGCTTTCGTTGGACAGCATAGAATTGGAGCATGAGATTCTTTGGATCAACAGTTTAAACTTCCCGGCGCTCGTCTCCTTGAAACTAGGTTACTGCATGAACATGAAGCAACTCAAGATAGCTTCTAACAAGTTAGAGTCCTTAGAAGTGTGCGGGTGCGAAGATTTGGAATATTGCATGATTGTGGCCCCGCAGCTGTTGAGCTTTACGTACAGTGGGCAAGTGGTGCACATGGCCCACCTTGAAGCGTCGAGGAAGTTTCGTGTTGCGCTGGAGTTGAATGAGCCGTTTGGTGGTTATAAGCATGTTGGGAAGGGGTTTGCTAAAACGTTCGTGGCGTTTCTTGAGAAAGTTGATGCCTCTGCTAAAACGTTCGTGGCGATTGAGCTGGGTTATAGCTTTCCGGCGGTATGTTCACTCCATTTCCTTATATTTTGCGCCTAACGGCTTTCCATAGATAAGTTAGTTACTAAATGAGTAAGTCTTGTTTAGTAATAAGCAAAGTTAGGGATCAAAATTGCAATTAATCTTTAAATTACACATTGGTCCTAATGCAGCTTACTTATTGTTAAAATTTCATGTTTCACTGCAACAAAAAGGGCCTAATGCAATTTCTATTTTAGCGACGACATATGCCGACGCTATCAAAGACTAAAAGTAACGACAAGTCATCATCAATAGTAATTTGCATTTAGGAATTAACAGTAGCGATTAACGTCATCCCAAAAACATTTGGCACGATTAGAATTCGGCTGTAAATTCCATAGAGGCGATCATTCAGTGCTTAGATCTTAGAAATGATTATAATTTTTTTTACCAAGTTTTTCTTCCCAACTTTCGGTGCAAAAATGAATCTTTGTATTTTGTTGCTATATTCAATAAACTTCCACCGAATGCACAACTTTTTTACTAAATCAACAACTTTAGGTGAACTGAGCCAGTCGTCCTAAAGTTAGTTGGTTGCCTTTTTTTTCAAATTTTAGCGGTAGCATTTTTGTTTTCACAGCTAAATAAGTTGTAAAAAGAGAAAAAGTATGTAACTTAAGGACGAATTTCATCGGTATTTGCCGACGGATTTAAGATGTCGGTAGAATCCGTCGTTATTTCACAAATTTCTTGTTGCTGAAATTATAATAAAAAGATTTGTACTTGATTGCATATAAGACTTGCCTAATCTTCCAAGTTTCTTATCATTATGGATATAATGACTATTTCTTACTTCAACTATTGGGTAATGCTAATTTACATACTAATTTAAAACTTTTTTTTTTTTTGATATTAGTGTTTGATGATGATCAAGGCTATAGATGTTCCTCCAACAAGCCTTGTGCAGCATCTGAAGGTTGAGACAGAGACAGATGGAATGGGTCTTCGAGATCTTTTAGATTGTTTGCTTGGCATTTCAATCTACTGCAATATTCTATCAATCAATCTCCACTGGTTTTCGTTAACCTTGAAGGTACTCGTTTCTATCTATTAACTCAAGCTTACCATTTAGAAATATATTAATTTAGGATTCCGAAATTGTAACTTTTCACTTTTGATTCTTGAGCTCATTTGAATTTCTAATGAGTACATAGTTAAAATGTTTGAATATATAATGAATGTAATTATTGAACATATCCCTAACACACGTGATCTTTTGTTCACCACCATTGGATTTATACGTGTGAATTGTTGTAACTTCTAAGTACGTTGTTGACAGTGAAAAGAATTAGTTTGCTATTCTGATGCAAGCAATTTTACTTGGATAGATGTTGCATAGTTTGTAGCAACATGGAATAGAACAATAGACACTGTAAAATTTAATTTGGAAGGTCTATCTCATGTCTGGTACTGCAATTAATAAATCTATCAATCTGTAGCTTGTGTATTGAAGCTCTATTTTTTTAATAGGGTATGAAACTAAGTCCTTTTATATTTTGCAAAACTAATCTTTTTTTTTTTCCTTACATCTACCAACCTAAACTCTACGTGTTTTCATTTTGCAACCTCCGGTTCTGAATATTTGCTCATTTGTCTCGGAATATTCCTAGAATAGTACAAATTAACAAGAATATTCTAACTCTAGTTGGTTGGGGTTGCAAAGTGAAAACCCTAGAGTTTAGGTTGTTAATTTCAAAAATAAAAATAAAAATTTAGGTTGTAAAGTGTAAGAAAGCCCGAAGTTAGTTGTATATGAATCATGAATGTCAATACATAACTTTCCTTGTTGAGTCGCACCTTTTCATTCATTTGAAATTCTGTTTATGAAGCTCTAACTTGGAACACACCTTTTCCATGTATATGAATGTCAATGTTGATTGACAAACATTTATTCTTCTATATATACTCTAGTTTCAGGAAATTAAAAAGAAAAAAGCTTGTGTCCACAAGACTAATCTTGCTCGTATAGAAGACCACTTAGTACGGGTAGAGATGAAAGACTTCATAGGCAGTGATGAACAAGTGGATTTGGTAGAATTTTTTGTTGGGAAGGCGAGGCACATGCAACACATGACAATATGGATGAAAAATGGAGAAGTAGATGATGCAACACAAAAGTGCCTTGACGCATGTCACCGGAAGCTTCGTCTTTTCCAGTGCTTCGACATAGTAAGCCATGGAGGTTACGTTTCATTTTCAAGGAATGCAATTTAAGCTTTTTCTCCCTTGTGGTGGTGTTAAACTTGATTGGAACTGGCTGTATTGTGCAAGACCTTTACTTTTTTTTCTTTTTCTTTTTTTACTTGAACTAAATTGTCATTTGAAAGATTTTGATTTTTGTTAATTTAAATTCAGAGTTTGACACATTCTATAAAATTATTTAATTTCTTGTTCTTCTGTTACTTGGTTAGTTTGGTGAAAGATTAACCAGAAATGATAGTTATTTCCGTATAGAGTATCTTAATAAAGGTAGATGCATTTTTGAATTTAGTTTGCAAAGATATCAAAACCTTAAAACTGAGGTACAATAATTTATTTATTGCAATTAGGTACATTATTTGGATCAGCTTACGGGCGAGTAGCCACGTGCTCTACTCGTTTCCTTGGTTTGGTCCATCTTTAATTAATGGCATTTTCCGATTATTAGTTAGGTTGTACAAAAGTGATCGTTTGTGTATTATAAATGCATCCAAGATATATATGGTATAGGGTACGAGATGCTTGATCATCAATTGCTACTTTGATGTCATTAATTTCCACAAGGAGTTCATTGGCCCTAAATTGTTTGATATGCTGGCCGTGTTTCTCTTGTTTTTTCCCATTAGAAAGATGTTCCGGATTATCGATTATTTCTCAGTCTGGAGAGAAAATGAAAGAGACTTACATAAAGCATTGCTGGAAAAACATGCATGGCTTATCAGTCTCTTTCTTGCCTGCTATTCATGCAATTGTTGTGTGCCTTGGCATCTCGAAGATTTATATGCATGGGAAGTGATTGCATTTTCATGCACTCGTCAGAATTAAACGGTTTCGTTTGATAGGATAACATAAATAGTGTGAATGTACTGTTTAATGTTATTTTTGTGTTGTGCTTATTTTTTTCTGTGAAAGTATTATATTATATTTATCTCTTATATGACCAGATTGGTATAATATTGTGTTTTAGGGAATTTGATTAGTGATAAACTGATTAGTGATCAGTTTGCTCTTATATTATAAAAGATGGTCAAAATCCATTACAAAAGTGATTGGGGGTATATGTGACATTATACACCACCATCCACAATAAAATGAAGGGCACGACTTCTTCTTCTTCTTCTGAATTGTATATGAAATTTTATTTTTGTCTGTTCTTGTACAACATAATATGGTGGCGGTGGTGGGGTGGTGGTGAGAAGTGTGCATTTTTCATTTTCAGGCTAACTCAAATGATAATCTGCTCGTGCTAATTGTAGAAAGATAGGTTCTAGATAATTTTCTTGCAACCGAAAATTAGTTCAAAACCCTTTGCAATGTACTTTTAGTTTTTTTTAATTATTATAATAATGGCAGATCAGAATTGAAAAGGCGAGCTATCTCAGCAGTTTGCGGAAGAAAGAACCTAAAGATAGACCAACTGTTGAAGAAGAAATTATAATAGACTATAGTATGTTTTTTTTTTTGTTTTTTTTTACCTTTTAAAATTTATATATTTAACGTTATTTCTGCAGGCATTGGCTGATCCTACTTTCACGGGTTGGCACATGTAAACCGTTAACCATCAAGCCAACCTATATAGAAGCTTGAGTTCGAGTTTGCAAGGAGAAGATTGACAATAGACGATGTCAGAGAGTTGATTTTTCGAGAGGTAGTCTTTGTTCCTCTTTATATTTTCTTGTACTCGTCGACTCTTATTTACCGTACTTTAATTACAAAAAGATGCCCACAATTGTAAAAATTGTTGTACGAGTCCAAGAATCAAAGTTTCTTTTGCTTAGAGGTTCATAAATAAGAACTTTCAATATGAAAGCTAACACTTCACACACAAAATGTTTACATCTACATAAATGTAATGCATGGAAAGCAAGTTTTTTCATGTTATTTATCCGAATAAAATTGTTTTGAAGGTACTTTTACCCACTTTATACATAGAGCTTGGTGGATCTATGGATCTGCGAGTTGTTCACTGAATCTCCACTTAAATGGTCACCTACACAATGGTCCAAGCGGGATTTAGAATAATAAAACTCAACGAGCAAGAAGTTATGATCGGATATCTGATCTATGAGAATCTTTTATGGTGGTTCTCGAGGGTTACTTTCATTTGAGAGCAAAATCCCTTTTTTTTAATCACTACCAACCCTTACATATTTGGGATCAACTTAGCTAAACTATGAAAAATGTTATTTCTTTTGCCATATATGGAATATTAGTTAAGAAATTAAAAGAATGCATAGATCAATACAATAAATAAGTTGTCCTCGACTTCTAGAAAGTAATGTGATGAATATTAGTAGAGGTAGTATTGTTTGTGAAATTCCGTAAGAAGTTCATGAGGTAACAAAACGTTAATATTAATTACAAAGTATTTATGAGTAACGGTTTTCTTTTCCCTCCTTAGTCCCTTATTAATACAGATGCCTTGCATTATCTGTAATTATGAACAGCATCTGGAAATAAGAGCCCCAGTTTCATTTTTACAATTAACTAAAATGGAATGGTAATTCAAATCACATTAATTGTATATGCTCCTTTAGGCACATACAGATCAGTTTACAGATTAAATTTGACTGTCACAGTACACTATCAATAAATTTGTAATTTTAATTTGTATTACAAAGAATATATCGTCAACATTCACATAGGATTCTTAATTCAATTCGCATTAAATTGCTGCTACTTTTGACTCGTACAGATCAGATTACAGATTTAGATTTGAATGTCACACAGACATTATACATTCACTAAATTTGTAATTTTATAAAGAAAATATAATTAACATTCAATTCAAAATTTTATTTCAAATCACATTTAATTTGCCTGCTGCTTTTGGCACCTACAGATCAGATTCTGAACGTTACAGCTAACACTCACTAAATTTGTAATTTTATATAATCTATCCAAGAAAAACTATCATTACAGTAAAACATAAAATTAATTAAGGGTTAAAAAAATGGAGCAAATCGTGGTGAAAAGAGCTAAAGTTGTTGTGGAGAAGAACAACAATGACGACCTTATTAGCTCTTTACCGGACCACATCCTTCACCTAATCATGTCTCTTCTTCCTCCGAGGTATGCTACTGCAACTTCGGTTTTATCTCACAGATGGGAAACGATTTGGTTATCGTTCCCCTCAATCGACTTAGACGAATCGGATTTCAGTAACAGAGAAAAACTGTTTTTGTCTGAGCTCAATCTCGTCTCGTCACAACCTGTTCGATTTGCAAACTCTGAGGCTGCGTATGAATCTCCCGGATAGCAGTTGTCTCTATCAACACATTTGCGAATTAATGAATGCAGTGGCACAAGATGGAAAATTACTGAAGGAACTTGATATTCGGTTTACAGATTATTTATTAATCCCCCTGCAACATATTTGCGTGCCGTTGAATGTAATTTGCATTCGCCAAGAATCATTTTCGTTGCGTTCACATCTCATTTTTCTGAGGGTCGAGGGCTGCAATTTCGACGGCTGCCCGGGTGTCGACTTGCCCAATCTAAAAACCCTCCATATGAAACACATATTCATGCTAGAGGAGTTTTTGGTAGAGTTGATACAAGGGTGTTCGTCGAGATGTTGTCCGTCGAGTACTGCTTCGGGATTGCAAAAGTTCGGATTTGTCATCCCATAATCAAAAACCTAGTATTGGGTTTCTGAAACGATCTAAAAACGCTGGAGCTAAACGTGCCGGGTGTGAAGTGCATCCACTTCCATGCACTCATCTCTTCGGTGACCAAAGAAGGGCTTTTAAAAGTTTAAGGGTACCAACACTCTAAAAAAGTCATAGCTCCAAACCTTGAAACACTGTGTTTGGAATGTTTAGTCATCGAACCCGATGTTTTGCACAATATCATTTCTCTCTTCCTGAAAATGGAGAAGTTGGATATGTACTTTTGTGATGTTTTGGGGCGAGCCCAATTGCATTCTGAAACTCTAACAAGTTTGGTGATGTCCAATTGCATGTTGCTGGATGAGGTGGACATTTGGGCTCGTAACCTTCAAAACTTCGGTTATGTACATAATCCTCAAGTAGTCAAATTGAACTATAGCACATTCAAGTACATAAGAAGGCTCTTGCTTCTCAATATAGACGTGGACTTTGGGGTTCTTTTGATCAACAGTTCAAACTTCCCGGCGCTTGTCTCTTTGAAAGTAGGTATCTGCATGAACATGGAGCAACTTATGATAGCTTCTAACAAGTTAGAGTCCTTAGACGTGTGCAGATGCAAAAATTTGGAGTATTGCATGATCGTGGCTCCACAGCTGTTGAGCTTTACGTACAGTGGGCAAGTGGTACACATGGACCGCCTTGTCGCGTCGAGGAAGCTTTGTGTTGCGCTGATATTGAAAGAGCCGTATGGTGGTCATACGCATATTGAGAAGGGGTTTGTAGAAGGGGTTTGCTAAAACGTTCGTGGCCTTTCTTGAGAAGGTTGGAGCCTCTGCTGCAAGCATGGCGATCGTGCTGGGTTATAGCTGCACCGAGGTATGTTCCACTCCGTTTCCTTTTATTTTGTCCATAGCCTATATCTAGTTAATCTTATTATTATTATTATTATTATTATAATTTGGCATTTCATCGATAAGTTTCCGTCGCTATTAATCCGTCGCTGTTAACAATGTCTATTTTTGCCATAATTTCATTGTTATTCCATCGCTATTTAACTGATTTTCTTGAACTGCATTTATTACATCTCGCTTTGCTCTAAGCATATCTGGATGGGGAATAAGCTTGCATAGTTATCATGATTTTACTTCCTAATTTGAACACTGGAGAAAAATATTCATTATGACTTTCCTTCTAATTATGTATGAGCACGTAACGATTTTTTCTTATGTTTTCTTCAGTATTATTCATTTAATCTTCTTTCGATTATTTATTGTTTTGTAGTTGCTGTAATGGTTCAACCTTGATGCTATTTCGTCGGTATTTACCGACGGATTTAAGCTGTCGGTAGAAGATTTGTAATTGATTGCATATAACATTTGCCTGATCTGCCAAGTTTTTTTTTTTCACAATGGATTTAATGAATAGTTTTTACTTGAACGATTATGTAATGTTAATTCACATACTAAATTAAAACTTTTTTTTTTTTTTTGGATATTAGTGTTTGATGATGATCTATAGATGTTCCTCCAAGTATTGTGCAGCATCTGAAGGTTGAGATTGAGACACAGACAGGTGCAATGGGTTTTTGAGATCTTTTAGAAATAAATGAGTTTAGGATTCTGTAATTGTAACTTTGTACTTTTGATTCTTGAACTCATTTGGATTCAAATATCTATTCTTGAATGTATACTCTAGTATCAGGATTTTTTATTTTTATTTTTCTTTAAAAAGCATGTGTTGGGTGAGTATCTAGATGTGCTCTACTCATCTCTTTGGTTTGGTTCATCTTTAATTAATGGCATTTGCCGATTATTATTAGTTGGGTTGTACAAGAGTGATATGTAGGGTAAGAGATGTTTGATTATCAATTGCTACTTTTATTGTCATTAATTTCCACAAGGAGTTCACGGGCTTAAATCGTTTGATATGTTGCCCGTGTTCACGGAGCTTTCCCCGTTAGAAGATAGGGGCAATTGCCAAATAGTAGAAAGGAAAAAATATTTTTGTTAAGTATTCTAAGTAATTATACTACTCGCCGAAAAAGAATTTCGGTAGTCGAAAAATATTTTCTGATAATCACGAAAAAAATTTAGCGGCCGGAAATCTTTCTGGCCAGCCGGCGGTGGTAGTCGACGGTAGCAGGTGGTTAACTTGCAGCCCCAATTATTATTGTTGTTATTATTATTATTATTATTATTATTATTAGTTTTTTCATAGTAAGGGCTCGTTTGGTTTGTGGTATATTCATATTATAAATTTGGATTACTTGATAAAAAATAGGGATTATTTGACTTAAAATTAGATTTGGGGTTAATTGACAAATGAACATTCACTTAGAGCATCTCCAATGCATTGTTAATTGGAATAAAATATTTGCCACATAAGTTAAAAAATCTTATGTGGCAAAAAATATTGTAGACAATATCTAGCACACCATCTAAATGTGTTAAACATTGTCTATTTGAGATCTTTCCTAATTTTTTGAATATGTTAAGTTAATTAATTGTTTCTTTCTTTTCTTTAATCAATTAATAATCAATTTTTTCCTACGATCCACATTTACCATTGGAGAAGTTTTTTAATTATTTATATTCTATTTTCCATGTCATTGACAATGCATAATGTAGCATTGAAGATGCTCTTAGAAGACTATTTGACAATTTTCCCCCGAAAATATGTACCGGATTATTGAGTTTATTTTCAGATCGGGGAGAAATAGGAAAGAGATTTAATGATACATGTCTTATCAGTCTCTTTCTTACCTGATTTTCATGCAATTGTTGTGTGGCTTGGCATCTTGAAGAATTATATGCATGGGAAGTGGTTGCTTTTCGTTCACTTGATAGATTTAGACAGTGCAAGGTGCGTTTTAGAGAATTGATGGAATATCAAGATCGCATTGTGTTGTTTGTGTGCGCGAAATGGACAGCAAAGAAAATACTCATTTTAAAAATTCAGAATAAAAAAAGAAAAAGAAAAAAAGAAAACCATGAAACCTACCCTTATGTAGACTGAGGTCGTTTTGAGTAGTCCACTGTGTTTTGCTTCTTTTTTTCCGTGATTGTCGAGAGAGGCGATAGTTTTTCTACATATACAAGGCTTGCAGGGCGAGGTAAGGGTTCTTCATGGACTTCTTTTTTTAGTAAAGGCTTGAATGTCGAAAATAGATTTAAAAATATGAAAAGCAAATATAATAGAATTAGCTCTTCATAACAAATCAACGTTGAAGAAAATCCCTAAAAAGTGGGCGAGGAGTTCTTGTAACCCACTGTGTGGGATCATTATTTTGTAGTCATCATTTCCATTGCCAAGAACTTCAATAAATTTATCTTTAAATGCTTTTAGCCTTCGCCTTTTAGCCTTCGCGAAATATGTTTACGAAAAAACATGATTACTTTGTTCTCGAGTGTCATCGAGACTATCTCTTCAACAATGTCAAGAGAGTGCCCCAATTTCTAGTCCTCGTCCATCATATCAACCTTTTCGTCTGAGTGCCCCACTGTTGTTGTCGCGCTATGGCCTAAGAATTAGTCGACTTGCCCGTGGCTGTGGCTTGTCCCGAACGATTAAGCAACACCTTGTCCACATCTACAACCGAAGCCAATAGATTCACACAATCTAAAGGCCTTGTTTGCCCTATAGTTCAGAATACCGAATACTCGTTTGTTCTAAAACTCAAAAATCAAATACTCAACCAACAATTCTTACAACTCAATAATTTAATATTACTAAATACAATATTATGATACAACATCATTCACTTTTTAAACATGATTTGACATCAAATACAATATAATAATACATTATCATCCACTTTCCAGACATAATTTGACATCTACAATAATGCAACTGAATCATCAACACAAAAACGTAGCCAAAGATGCATGTTTCAATCTATTAAGACTTGTTTGTCCTAAGGTTCAAAGTACAAGATTGATATTTTGAATACCAAATACTCATTTCTTATAATACTCAAAAACCAAATACTAAACCAATAATTTCTTACACCCAATCTTATTCAAACCTATATGTTAGGTGACCAGCCGTCTGATACCCGCGAGATTGATCATTTCAGAAGCGTAGATAGGTTTTGATATTTTTCTTTTTGTCGGTTCGAACATCAGCTCGAAATGTTGTTGTCCGTACTTGGCCGATGTTGTAATTGCTTGTCCGATAAGTCTATTGTTTCTCGTCCGAGCTCGAACCCCGGTTCGGTCTTGTTGCTACCCAAGCCCGATTCTGCTGTTCCGTTCTGTCCAGCTCTCACACTCCCTGAACCAGCAGCTCCGACCTGCTGCTTTCTAAACCGCACGTCGCCTTCGTACCACCACAACACATCTCATGCGACCACCACCGTGTTGTACCTGCAAATCATGTTTGTATAAATGAATGGTAATGGGTTATTATATAATAGTTGATGCCAAGTCATGTTTAAAAAGTGAATTATGTTATATTATAATATTGTATTAATTATTGGTTGAGTTTATGATTTCTGAATCTTAAAACAAATGAATATTCAATATTTGAAATATGGATTCAATATTACAAATGGTGAGACAAACGTGCCCTCAGAAATTATAACACCGACTGCCAAAAGAATCATGAACGAGAACGTCAGCCAAAAACTCCCCGTGAATCAATTGCAAAGAACCGGTTGAAGTAGCATTTTGTTATTGTTATTTTTTAATTCTTTATTGTAATTAAGTATAAATTCTAACATAAATAATGACACACATTTAAATATTTACACATACATCAGTTATTTTGTCAATTAATTAATCATTTATATAAATCTTGTAATTTTGTGATATTTTTGTTTCTTTTATTACTTAAAAGTAGTACTATATAATTAGTAAAAATATAAATTAATTACCGCCATTGAGATTTGGAGCTTTAACATCACTGATCCGATGACCGGTCCCGTTCAAGACTTTGCTTTCAATTAATCAATTCGCTTCTCTCCCGCTCCTCTGTACGCTCTTGACGCCACAGTTGTCTGTTCAGCTCCAAAGGTAAAAAAGCCCCAAATTTCAACACCCTATATATGTATTCACTAATTCTGGTTTTATAGTTATGCTTGAGACGATTATATCTGTATGCTTCAGATTTGGGTAATGTTCAGTTTCTGATTCAATATTTGAATACGCTCTTTTTGTTGCGTTTCAATTTGGTTTTTGACTAAATTTTCTGTTTGAGTTTGATGGGTATAAATATGAGCATCATTTGACCTCGTTGCAATTCGCATTTACTCGTTTCTCAGTTTTTGGTGAAATATTTATAATTAGGACCCTGAGTTCTGCTTCTCTTTTTTTTTTTTTAATTGCCTTTTTCTGAATTGTATTTGGAATTTTATTTTTGTCTGTTCTTGTACTGCATTTGAAGTTTTATTTGCTGAATTGAAATTCGTTGTTGTGCTACAGAATTGAAAATTTCATTTTCAGGTAACCACATATAAGTGAACTCAAACTATAAAGTGCTTGTTCTAATTGCAGAAGGATAGGCTCAAAACTGTGTTCTTTTATTTTTCCATTTGTAACGTATTTTTAATTTTATTTGTTTATTAAAATGGCAGAGCGGAATTGAAAAGGCAAAATATCTCAGCAGTATGCAGAAGAAACCACCTAAAGATAGACCAACTGTTGAAGAATTATTTTTAATAGCCTATGGTATGTGCCTTTTTCCTTGTTTCTTTTTTTTTTTCCAAAATTTTATATATTATGATGTCTATTAAAAATATGTTTGGATGGTTATCTCTGCAGGCATCGTCTGATCCTACTTTCACGGGTGTAAAATATGATGATGTCAGAGAGTTGATTTTTTGAGAGGT
Organism: Phtheirospermum japonicum; assembly: GCA_014905375.1. NCBI lineage: Eukaryota > Viridiplantae > Streptophyta > Magnoliopsida > Lamiales > Orobanchaceae > Phtheirospermum > Phtheirospermum japonicum. The sequence continues at coordinate 419,649 of BMAC01000122.1, read as the reverse complement.
AGTCTTAGTACTTGTTCCTCTTTATTTTTTCTTGGACTCGTCGACTCTTATTTACCATACTTTAATATTAAGCCAATGGATTTTTTTACAGTATCACCCTTGATTGTATGCTTTGGGGATATCTTCGTGGTAGAAATGATCCGTAGTGACTTTATGTACACAAGGTTAGGTTGGTCATGCGTGTTATACTGTTATATTAATTTTACGATTAATGTTTACTTAATATAATTTATGGGTTTAGCACTATTTATTCAATATTGCATCTTCTAACTGAGGAAAAAACAGACATATTAGTGCTTAAATTCAAATTAATTAAATGAAAAATTATAGTTGTAATTGTTAACTAGCTAGGTTCTCAAAAATCAAGTAATTGTTGTCGGTCTTTAGAGCAATTCCAGTTTATAATAAGCAAACTTATACTTTTGGTGAAAATAAAGGAAATTAAAATAGTAACCACTTATGGTCATTGCTCGTAAAACCTCACATGCATTGGATATGAGGACATTTCAACTTTCAAGTAATTTCCAGAAGATGCCCACAATTATTAGAATTGTTGTATATGTTCATCAATAACAACATTGGGTATGAAAATCAATACATCACACACAGAATGTATACATCAATGCAAGTAAAATAAGCTTGTTTGTTTTCATGGGTTTTATCCGAATTAAAATTGTTTTGAAGGTATTTCTACCCATTTTATCCACATTGCTTGTTCGATCTATCTACGAGATGTTCACCAAATTTCCACTTAAACTGTCACCTACACAATAGTCCGAAAGGATTTAGAATAAAAATACTCTCAAGAACTTCTGATCGGATCTTTGATCTATAATAATCAATTATGGTGGTTTTCAACGGTTACTGAGAGCCATTCCCTTTTTTACCACTACCAACCCTTGAATATTTGGGATCTACTTAGATAAACTAATAAAAATGTTGGTATATTCTCGGCTCCCACGTGGGAGGATAAGTGAAGAGAATTTGGGTACGTCATGAGAATAAAGTGTCATAAGTTGTGATTACGACTTTTCCAAGTCAACCGGATGTGGGGTTTTCATACACATATTTTGAATTAGGTATAATGATTATGTCTTGGTTTTTTGAAATTTCTTGAATTAGATGCAATGATTGTGTAATTGTTTCTAAAATTTTGGAAATTGTAGATGACAATATCTAGTGAAGATTGAGTAAACAAACACGATCTCAAAATTTTAAATAGTGTAAAAACAGAAAAGATTCATTTGAAATGAAAAACAAGCATAGGAGTTTAAAGGTTTGAAGGCGACAAACGCATAGGAGTAATTATTGATGAATAAATTTAGAAAGGTCTAATGATTGTGAACCTCTCAAACTAACTTGCCTTTGTCACTTGAGGTTTACATACTTGTACACGGCTGTATAGCAGATTTGTTACATAAAATGACCTAATTTTCCACATTAACTAACTCTTTAATTGAACGGCTGTTATGATTAACCGTAAGCTAACAACTAACTAACTAATACACCAATAGTATTCATTCAAAAATTTTAAACCCCACGACCGCCATGAGACGGCTACTTATTTTACTCGTTTAAATTTATTTTCAAACACAATATTTTAAAACATAAATGACACTTTTATTGCTTCAAGTATACTTCATACTTTTTGACATGAAATGGTACTTTTATTTACGTTTAAGAAGTATCATTTTGTTGATAAGAATACCACCGCCCCACCGTGAGCCGGTTTCGCACAAGTTCTATTTTTCCGTCTAATGAATGCATGTTGCAGAAAGTAAGTGATTAGTATTAGGCGAGGTAGCATTGTTTGTGGAATTCCGTAAGATGTTCGTGAGTTAACAAGACATTAATATAAATTACACTGTTTAAGGTGACAACTTCAACACCAATATTGCCACATTATTATCAGTATTTATGAGTACCGGTTTTGTTTTTCCTCCTTAGTTAATCCCTTATTTAATACAGATGCCTTTGCATTATCTGTCTAATTATGAACAATATCTGGAGATAAGAGCCCCATAATGGTAATTCAAATCACATTAATTGTACATGCTCCTTTAGGCACATACAGATCAGATTACAGATTAAATTTGACTCGCAGTAAATATTCAATAAATTTGTAATTTTATATTGTATTCCAAATAAATTATCGTCAACATTCACATTGGACTCATAATTCAAATCACCTTAAATTGCCGCTACTTTTGGCACATACAGATCAGATTACAGATTTAGATTTGAATGTCACACAGTCATAGTATAAATTCACTAAATTTGTAATTTTATAAAGAAAATATCATTAACATTCACTTTGAAATTTTATTTCAAATCACATTTAATTTACCTGCTGCTTTTGGCACCTACAGATCAGATTTTGAATGTTACAGCTAACACTCACTAAATTTGTAATTTTATATAATCTTTTTAAGGAAAACTATCATTACACCATCTCTATTTAACATTTTCTCTTGTTCTAAATATCTCACTCATCTCCTCTGAAATTCAACCCTTACAAGCAAACCTCTGTGAAAAAAAACCCAAAAAACTTGCACATCCTTCCCATTCCTTAGTAAAACATAAACTTTAAGGCTTAGAAAAAATGGAGCAAATCGTGGCGAAAAGAGCTAAAGTTGTTGCTGAGAAGAACAACAGTGACGACCGGATTAGCTCTTTACCCGACCACATCCTTCACCAGGTTATTTCTCTTCTTCCTCCGAGGTATGCTACTGCAACTTCGGTTTTATCTCACAGATGGGAAACGATTTGGTTATCGTTCCCTGTTATCGACTTAGACGAATCGGATTTCAGTAACAGAGAAAAACTTTGTTCTTGTCTGAAGTCAACCTCGTCTCGGCACAACTTGTCTAATTTGCAAACTCTCAGGCTGCGTATCAATTTGTATTGTAACCCTCAAATCAATCGATCTGTTTACGAATTTATAAACACAGTGTTACCAGATGGCAAAATACTGAAAGAACTCGAAATTGGATTGACGAATTGTTTAATATCCAGCCAGCAGGATATCTGTGTGCCGGAGATAATTTGCATTCGCCCCAAAGAAACATTTTCGTCATGTTCGAATCTTGTTTCTCTAAGGGTCGATGGCTGCAGATTCATAGGCTGCCCACGTGTCGACTTACCAAAACTAAAAGCCCTCCATCTGAAAAACATGTTCATACACGAGGAGTTTTTAGTGGACTTAATACACGCGTGTCCCATCGTTGAGACGTTGTCCATCAAGTTCTGCTTCAGGATTCAAAACCTTCGGATTTGTCATCGCATAATCAAGAACCTGGTGTTGGGTTTCCGGGACGATCTAGAAACGCTCGAGCTAAATCTGCCGGGAGTGAAGTGCATCAAATTCCACGCCCTCGCCAAATCGGTGACCAGAGAAGGGCTTTTAAAAGTTTTAGGCTACCAAAACTCTAAAAAAGTCCTAGCCCAAAACCTCGAAACACTGTGTTTGGAACGTCTAGTCCTCGAACCTGACGTTTTGCACAATCTCATTTCTATCTTCCCGAAAATGGTGAAGTTGGATGTGAACTTTTGCGACGTGCTGGGGCGAGCCCTATTGAATTCGGAAACTCTAATGAGTTTGGAGATGAATAAGTGCACATTGCTGGATGAGGTTGACATTGGGGCTTCTAATCTTCAAAACGTCAACTATGTACATAATCCCAAAGGTATCCAATTTAATCATGAGACGTTGATGTACGTAAGACGTCTTTCGTTGGACAGTATAGACGTGGAGCATGAGATTCTCTGGATCAACAGTTCAAACTTCCCCGCACTCGTCTCTTTGAAACTAGGTTTCTGCAGTAACATGAAACAGCTCAGGATAGCTTCTAACAAGTTAGAGTCCTTAGACGTGCACAGATGCGGAGATTTGGTATATTGCATGATCGTGGCTCCACAGCTGTTGAACTTTACGTACAGTGGGAAAGTGGTGCACATGGCCCACCTTGAAGCATCGAAGAAGCTTCGTGTCACGCTGAAGCTGGAAGATGCGAATTGTGGTCATGAGCATGTAGAGTTTGTTAATAAGTTTGTGGGCTTTCTTCAGAAGGTTGGTGCATCTGCTGCCAACATGGCGATTGAGATGGGTTATAGCTGTACCGAGGTATGTTCACTCCGTTTTGTTTCCTTTTTTTTTTGTGTGTGTTTGTGTGTGTGCTTGTATAGTTGTGATTAACGTACACGTACGTGATCTCAAAAGATTTGGTGCAATTAGAATTTGTATGTAGATTTTGTAGAGGTGATAGAGTCGCCGCAATTAGAATCTTAGAAATCGGACTTCGAACATTCAGTGTTTATATCTTAGAATGATTATATATATACCCAAAACAAAATTCCAATGTTTGCGACAAAAATGACTTTTTTCATATTTTTTTGCTAAAGTCAATCAACGTTTAATATTATTTTATTTAAAGGGTGAAATGTGAAACATTATCTCAAAGTAACTAGCTATGAGAAATCTATTTTTTCAGTCAGTAAGAAATTGTGTATAACTTTAGGTGGTAGTAATTAAAAAGTTAGTTAACTTGCAACAAAATATGTATCTTTTGTTGTTAAATAACTTGCGAGATGAAAAAATGAAATATAAAACTATTCGACTTCTATGAAATGTTATATATTCTTCATCACCAAGTAAAATAAATAATAAAATAAACACCCAAAGTTGTTACTTGTTAGTCAATGACAAAATGATTAGTTTACGTGATAAGTTTACGCTTTAGATTAGCGGTGAAAGTGACATTTTACCACTAAGTTCGTAACAAACTCGATTGTAAATTCGTCATAATTATATATTTGAACGACGATATTTGACTAGTTCATTGAATAATAAGTGTACTTTTTAAAAAATTTAATGACTTAGCAAAAACATCCTACAGATTTTGTCGCTAAATCTATTTTCTGCGATGACACTTGGCAGCTCTTTCTCGTCACAATTATCGAATTCTTCACAAGTTTTGGGGGATGATCTTATAATGACAACATTAACTCGCCAAAATACATTATTGTTAGCATTTTCATATTAGTCCATTTACTTCCATTTCAAACAAGCTCTTCGAAGAAGGAAATAAAATGTTTATAATTAACTAATATTGAAACCGAATAACATTACAATGCTAGTGCGTGGGGGTGTATAATACCTATGTCCACAGGCAACATTAAATATATTTACACCACTGCTACATTCGACATATGAAACATGTACGTAAAGTATACTAGCTTGTTGTAGCAATTTACAGGTAGGTTTTAAAGTATCTGCTATCTACTAAAAATCCAATTACTCAAAAATTTGTATCATTGTTCAATACTATTTCTCCTATGTCCATGTTCATTCAACTCTAGACAATATCATCGTTGATATTAATCATCTATATTTAGCGGAAAATTTAATAACTGAATGATAGTGCAGGTTTATTGTCGTAGTAGAATTGTTAAGAGATACTAAAACAAACCATACATTTGGTAGCAATAATGACTTGTTTGAAAATGAGATACAGGCTTTCTATCTAAAGTCGTAAAACCCATTTAAAGTGCAAATTAATAAGAAAAACCTTAAGTGAAAATAATTTTCATGAATTGGTTCATTCATTGTACACTACAAAATATTGCCGTGATTGGATGGATAATCTTCGGCATTTTTCCACTATTTTATTTAATGATTTTTAAAAAAAAATCAAAGTGGACGGCTAACCGTCGGTATTTCGTCAGTATTTGCCGACGGATTTTAAGCTGTCGGTAGAATCCGTAGGTATTTTGCCTAATCTGCCAAGTTTTTTTCACTGTGGATTTAGTGATTTCTTACTTCAACTATTGTGCAATGTTAATTCACATACTAAAATAACATATTTTATTTTTTTGGATATTAGTGTTTGACTATGATCAAGGCTATACAAGTTCCTCCAACAAGTCTTGTGCAACATTTGAAGTTTGACTCATGGCCGGATGCAATGGGTCTTCGAGATCTTGTATCTTGTTTACTCGGAATTTCAATCTACTGCAATAATTTATCAATTAATCTCGGGTGGCTTTCGTTAACCTTGAAGGTACTAGTTTCTTGCTATTAACTTAAGCTTACCATTTAGAAATAAATGAATTTATGATTCTGTAATTGTGACGTTGCACTTCTGATTCTTGAACAGATTTGGATTTCTAATAACTTGCACAGTTAAAATTATTGAATATAAAATCAGTATAATTATTGAATCTAACATACTTTGTTCACCATTGGAATTACATGTTGTCATTGTTATGAATAAAATTTTGACCGTAAAAAGAATCCCATGTAATGACAATAATATTTGACAAACATCTATCTACTTCTATGTAAACTTTAGTTTCAGGAAATTAAATGGAAAGAAGCATGTGTTCGCAAGACTAATCTTGCTCGTATAGAGGACCATTTAGTACGGGTAGAGATGAAAAACTTCATAGGCAGCGCTGAAGAAGTGGGTTTGGTAGAATTTTTGGTCGGAATGGCGAGGCACATGCAACACATGATAATATGGATGAAAAAAGGAAAAGAAGACGACGCAACACGAAAGTGCCTTGAAGCATGTCGCCGGAAGCTTCATCCGTTCAACATAGTTAGCCATGGAGGCTGTGTTTCATTTTCTAGGAATGCACTTTAGCAAGACCTGTACTTTCCTTTCTTTTTCTTTCTTTCTTTCTTTTTTTACTTTTAGAATAATTTTTTTTTTACCTTGGCTCAATTGTCATTTGAAAGATTTGACTGTAGTTGGATTGTCTTCTTATTCGATCCTCTGTTACTTGGTTAGTTTGACGAAAGATTAACCTGAATGATGCTTTTTTCCATATGGAGTATCTTAATTTTGTTTGCAAAGAGTCAAAGATTATAGTAACTGATATCTAAACTTTAAGATGTAGGTACACAAGTTAATTTATTGTAATTAGGGCAAAGTCGGTGTTGCTGTTTAAACCAAGACTTTTGGTTCCCTACATTTTGCTAGATAAATAACCTCTCTTATTTATATTTTCATTAGTCTGAGTAGTGTTCATAATTATTACATATGGGAATGGAACATACAGAAATGTATCAGAAACTGAAGAAAAAAAAAAAAGAATGAAAGAAAAAACCCCTTTTAAATATCAACATCTAGGATCTTATTGTTGCAAATCCTTGGAAATTGTAAGCGGGTTCTTGGAATTTGTGCTTCTGATGAAATCTTGGTTATTTCACTATAATTTCATGAGCATTGGGCATATCTATATATAAAGTAATTTGTTTTTGCATAATTTCCACAACTTTTTGCCTTAACGATTTAGTTCATAAATGTTTTTACAAAATACACTGTTCACTCATTCTTACTTTTTCCATTCTTCATTCACACCCAATTATATTTTACTAGAAAACATTACTAGCAGGCTAGCAGCTATCATCACTAAACAATCATATCAAATTTATAACATTCATTCTCTTATTTTTCAAATCAACATTCACTGCCAAAACTTGATCTCATTTTTTGAATAATAACAAAATCGTACAAGCGTCACCAATAGTCTCCACAGTTGCACACTCCCCCCTCGAAGTGGTGAAACCGGTTCGGGTCCCGCACGACTATCAACCTCCCCACAATCCTCGCCACGTGCTTAATCGCCGTGTGGCAATCCTCGCAAACCCGCAAGTTCTTGAAAACACGGACCGGCCTCCCGGCCGGCGTTTTCATAATCCCGTATGCAACAGCCAATCTCTCACTGTGGTACTTAAGCATATGTTGTTTCTCCTCCTCCTCCACGTCATGCAGCACCAATTTCGTAGCCGACACATAACCGTCCCGTCTCATCCGCAAATCCAACTCTTCCAAAAATGCGTATATCCCATCACTCTCAGCATGTGTCAAGTCCCCGACGCAAAACGTGTGGATACTGTTTTGCACTTCGACCCAGCTGTACCCCCGTGACTTGCTAATACCCGTGTCCCTCATTCTCGACCGCATCCTATCAGCGTCGGCCCATCGGCCTGAAGACGCGTATAAGTTGGAGAGAAGGATGTACATTCCAGTGTTCCAAGGCTCCAAGGCGAAGATCATTTCGGCAGCTTTCTCGCCCAAGGCCGTGTTGCCGTGGATACGGCTGGCGCCGAGGAGGGCCCCCCATGTTGCTGCGTCGGGCTCGAAAGGCATGGTTCGCATTAGGGTTTGAGCTTCGTCGAGCCGACCTGCTCGACCGAGAAGGTCGATCATGCAAGTGTAGTGCTTTGAGTTTGGGGTTATGCCAAAATCTTGGGTCATGGAGTAGAAGTGGTATCTGCCTCTTTCGACCAAGCCGGTGTGACTACAGGCAGACAGAACACCAACCTAAATAATACAAACAAAGAAATTTAGTAATAGCAACCTTTTATTTTTCCCTTCATTTTTTGGAAGTTTGTAAGGGCATGGTTGTTCCGAGTCTCAAAATTCTTAATTCGAATTTTGAATCCCAATACCCATTTTTGTTAGAATTCAAATTTCCAATCCTCATCCAATAATTTCTAACATGATTTGACATATATCATAAAATTTATTATCATTACTTTATTTTTATTCATATCTACATTTAATTAATACATCTAAATACAATATAATAATACATCACCACTTTTTTTTTTTTCAGACATGGTTTGCCATCTATAGCAAAAATTACATAATACTAAATCCTACAACAAACAAGGATTTTTACTATTCCCAAAAATACCCAAGATTTTGACTACCAGGATTCAAAATCCCAATAAATCCTAATCCAAACATCACCCATAGAAAAAGGAGATAACATCATCAACTTATAAAAGAAAAACAATTTTCAAAAGAATGGCAGGTTGTTGAGTCAAGTCTGGATTTCAGCTTTAAAACAAACCCATAAAGCACATGTGATATAATCAGTCAATAAATAAGCAGAAATTAAAAAACCCTCATAAAGTAAAAAAAATTACCATGGTAACTTCATCAGGTTGAACACACGCTCGTCTCATCGACTCAAAATATCCGAGAGCCTCTTCCCCAAAACCATGTCTCGCGTAACCATTAACAATCGTGTTCCACGTCACCACATCCTTATCCTCGATCCTCCCAAAAACCTCGCACGCCTCGTCTATGCTCCCACACCTACAATACATTGCAAGAAGCGCATTCCCCACGTAACACCCAAACTCGTACCCCACCTTAACCACACGCCCGTGCACTTGCTTCCCGAGCTCAAAAGCAGCCACATCAGCACACGTGCTCAAGACACAAGTAAAAGCCGACCGGTTCAACCTCTCGCCAGCCCGTTTCATCTCAACAAACATACGCAATGCCACCTCGCTTTCCCCGTTCTGAGCGTATCCAGCTATGATCGCCGCCCACGATATACAATCCCGGGCCGGCATCCTATCGAATAAAACCCTAGCACGATCGATATCCCCGATCTGAGCAAAACCCGTCACCATTGTGTTCCAAGAACTCACATTTCTACAAGGCATCTTCTCGAAAAGCTCCAAACCCATATCCATATCTTTGTTCTGCACGTAACCCGCGATCATCGCGTTCCAAGAAACAACGTTTTTCTCCGGCATCTCGTCAAAAAACCTCCGAGCGTTGTCTAATTTCCCATTTTGCACGTAACCCGACACCATTGCTGTCCATGTAAACACATCCTTAACCGGGGTTAATTCGAATAATTTACTTGCCTCGTCCATATTCCCGTTTTGAGCGTAACACGTAATCATCGTGTTCCAGGATACCTTATCCCTGACTGGCATGCGGTTGAAAATTTCCCTCGCCTCGTCAAATCTATTTTTCTTCAAGTAACCACTCATCAAACAATTCCAAGAAATTACTGGCCAGTGCTCTTTACGCTCGAACAAACTCCTCGCCTCCTCGATTTTCCCGTTCCGGACGTAAGCGGTTAAAATCCCGTTCCAGGATATCTCGTTCTTATGGGGCATGGAACGAAAAACCCGGCCCGCCTCGTCGACGAGCCCGTTTTGTGCGTACCCGGATAATATCGCGTTCCAGGAGATGATATCCTTCACGGGCATTTCATCGAACAGACGCCGGGCGGCGCCGAGATTCTTGTTCTTGATATAGCCGCTGATCATTATATTGCTGGTGACTAAGTCCTTCTGCGGCATTTCGTCGAACAGTTGATGAGCGAGCTTGAATTGGCCGTTCTGAAGGTACCCTGAGATCATGGTGTTGTAGGATACGGTGGTTTTGCGGGGCATGGATTTGAATAGGCTCAGTGCTACGTCGCATTGGCCTCTGCGCATGTGGTCGGTGATGGCAATGTTGGATTTGACTGTGTCTGAGTCCGTTGTTTTTTCGCTTCTGAGCGGCGAGTAAGAGGTGGGTGGTTTGAAGAAACTCCGAGCATGGATTGTTGTTGAGTGTGCCGAGAAGCGTAAGATGGTGGTGGTGTGGGGGTGTTTGAAGCGCATGGATCGAGAGACGAGATTTTCATTTCACCTATTATCAAGATATTGCTGCATTTTCTTACGAGGGGAACGCTTATGGCCTCTTTTTTTCCCCGTCAAAAATTGAAATTCAGTTTTTTTTATAGCTCTTAATGCGAGGCCAAAATTTTATATCAATACATTATAGTGTGCAAAAATTAATATAATAAAAAATCAATATATCATAGTACAAATACATTACAGTACAAAAATCAATACATCATTGCACGAGTCTGATATTTATGAAAAACTAATATTTTATATTATAAAAACCAATAAATCACAGTACAAAAATCAATACATTATAATATCGGATCAAATGGTCTAACGGGTCATGACCCGTTAATCTGGCCTAACACAAGTATTTGCTTTATATTTATTGTGGTTTTGGGATTTTAAAAATCAGCGGGGGCAAAATATGCGGCAAAATATTAGGCATATTAGGTGGTATCTTATACCAAATATTTTCATCGTAATAAATGTCATTTTTATTGTACATAAATAAATTTATAAACAAGTAATAATAAAAATAAAAATATTCATATGTTGTGAAATTAGAGAAAAGAGAGTGAAAGAAATGAGAGAAGAGAGTGATCAAGAGTGTGCTTTATTATGAAAATTAGAGTCTCTTTTATAGGTACAAAATTAGAGTTTAGGGGTAGAAAGGTCATTCATATAGTATATAATTATAACAATTAATTAATTACAACACTCCCCCTTGAATGACCTTAAAAATGCTGTCTCGTTAAAACCTTGTCAGGAAAACCAAATGGGACAAAATTTGGTCGAAAAAAAAAGAGTACAATCCTACCCCCCTGAAAATCATGACTATAGATTTTTGAGTCGACTCATGTCAATATTACGTATCAGTCTTTTAAAAGATGATATTGGTAATGCTTTCGTGAAAAGTCCGCCAAATTATCATATGAGCGAATTGCTGGATATCGATATCACCATTCTTTTGGAGATTATGTGTGTAGAAGAACTTTGGAGATATATGCTTTGTCCTGTCACCTTTTATATAGTCTTCTTTGAGTTGTGTGATGCACGCTGCATTGTCATCATATAACATAGTCGGTTTATCCTTTGTCGAAACTAATCCGCATGACTCTTGGATGTGATGTGTTATAATTCTTAACCATATACATTTTCGACTAGTTTCATTGATTGCAATGAGTTCAAAATAATTTGCAGATGTTGTTGTTAAAGTTTGCTTCACAAATCTCCAAAATATAGCAGTTCCTCCACATGTAAATACATAGTCTGTTTGTGATTTTGCTTTATGTGAATCTGAGAGATAACCTGCATCTGCATATCCCACTAAAGAATTTCCATAATTTTCTAGATAATATAATCCAAGGTCAATGGTGCCTTGTAGATAACGTAGAACGTGCTTAACAACATTCTAATATCTTAAAGTGGGGCAGAGCTATATCTTGCAAGGAGATTTACAAAAAAGCTATGTTTGGTCTAATGCAATTAGCAAGATAAGATAATGCACCAATTGCACTAACATATCGTACTTCAGGACCAAGTATCTTTTCCCATCTTCAATTGGTCGAAACGGGTTTTTATTTACTTCTAGTTTTCTAACGACCATTGGTGATGACAGTGGGTGTGCTTTATCCATGTAAAAACTTTTTAATACTTTTTCTGTATATGATGATTGATGAATGAATAATCCTCCATGTACATGCTCGATTTGCAAACCTAGACAAAGTCTTATTTTCCCCAAATCTTTTATCTCAAATTCAATTTTCAAATATTCAGCAGTTTTATTGAGCTCTTCAGGAGTCCCAATTAAATTCAAATCATCAACATAAACTGCTATAATTGAAAATCCATTAATTGTTTTCTTTATGAAAACACAAGGACACATATCATCATTCTTATTTTCTTCTTTATGTAAATATTCACTAAGTTTATGGTACAACATTCGTCCAAATTGTTTCAGCCCATACAACGATCTTTGTAGTTTAATTGGAAACATATTTTTGGGGTATGAATTACTTGCTTCTGGCAATTTAAATCCTTCGGGGATTTTCATGTATATTTCACTGTCTAGTGATCCATATAAATATGCAGTAACTACATCCATAAGACGCATATCAAGCCTTTGTGACAGTGCTAGACTAATTAAATATCTAAAAGTAATTGTGTTCATTACTGGAGAGTATGTTTCCTCGTAATTGATTTCTGGTCTTTATATCTTGTTATTTCATTCTTTTCATTTCTCTTTCTTACAAATACCCATTTATATCCAACGGGAATAATATTTTTGAGGGTTTGGATTATAGGTCCAAACACTTTTCGTTTTTCCAAAGAATTCAATTCAGTCTGTATAATTTCTTTCCATTTCGGCCAATCATTTCTGTTTTAACATTCTCCAACAGACTGTGGTTTAGGATCCTTATTTGATATCTTAAGAGCTATATTATAGGCGAATATATCATCCATGATGAAATTTTTTCTCTCCAATAATTTATAAGAGCATAAATAATTAATCGAGATCTCATTATTTCCAGACACTAATAGCTCTGCAGGAACTACATTAGCTTTATGTGATTGATCAATCATTTTTATATCAACATTCTTCAGGAATATTGAATTATCACATTAAATAAGAACAAGTATGAATATTCATTCGGAATATTATATTTAGTTGTTCTAATTCAGGAGAAACAACTTGAATTAATTTTTTTAATACATATGAAAAATAAAACAAGCCAAAAAAAAAAAATAATAAAATTTAAATTAAAGAAGTTAAAAATTATTTCTTCAAGAGCAATCATAGATCTTACAGTAGTCTTCATGAATACATAATATTCAATAAGAGATGGTTGTGTTTCTTCAGGAATCACAACAAATCATTGTTTTAATAATCTTCTAGATTATTGGTAATTATTAATTCATGTTTCTTCGGAAAATCACGAATAATAATTATGATGGCAGTAGAAACTAAAATAATATTTATAAGATTTTTTTTTCAATCACTAGGAAAACAAAAAAAAGGATAGATCCACAAATATGATGTGGTACACATAATATATGCATATATCAAAACATATCAGACATATTGATCAAATAATAGATCTTACAAATTGAACAGGAATGTACAAAAGTCAATAAAAGAGACACAATACACCCACATAATATCATATATGATCAAAAAACCTCTAATCGATATGAGTCAAAATATAATGTGTAAGATCATTGATTTCGAAAAAAAAAATCATAATTGAAATAATAATAAAGCTAAAACCAGGTCTACTTATCACATGGTAAAGTCAAATAAAAAAAATTACTTGGCATATTTGTTATATACTCAACACAGTAAAGATTCATGAACGAGTATTTTACAAATTGGCATAATCTAAATAGATTAATTTAAATAGATCTACATACACAAGCAATCAACGAATAAAAGAAGATTGATAATACCTTGAGGAATATATTAGTAGAACAATCGCTTGGGGAATTGGTAGAATAATATTGCTTGGGAATTAGTGGAACAATAGCTTGAGGAATTGGTAGAACAATCGCGCTAATAAAGTGTTGTGAAACTAGAGAAAAGAGAGTGAAAGAAATGAGAGAAGAGATTTATTTATTATGAAGACTAGAGTCCCTTTTATAGGTACAAGATTAAGGTTTAGGGGTAGGAAGGTCATTCATAAAATGTAAAATTATAACAATTAATTAATTACAACATCATATTTATTATGATAAAAATATTAATGGCTATTCTAATAAATGTCTCTTCATTATAATAATGGAGATGAAACACGATCAACAAATGTAAGTCTTACTGTGAATAAAAATAAGAATTATATCGATGAATAGGATTACCGAGGGACGGGTCCCTCGATAATTAGTTCGTCAGTGTATTTCTCAATATTTCGGTGCCACAGCAGCTGCCTATGAAAATACTGAGGGATTAAATCCCTCGATAATATTATTATTTAAAGAAATCAAATTCTATTACATTACCGATTCCCTCGATACTAAAATTACCGAGGAACTAAAAAACCTTAAGTAATTTTGTATTCTCTTGATAATATAGCGTAACTTTTTTTATGCTAAAAAATTAACGAGGGACTAAATATCTTTGTAATGATCGATGAATTTTCATTTTACTCGGTAATTTTAGCATAAATATAAAAAAATGATTCTAAATCACCAGGAGAAACTAAACCCCTCGGTAATTTACCAATAGATTTGAAATTCCTATGTAAATTTACAATCAATTTGAATATTTAAGGCTATTTTAATGCTAAAATTATTTTTAACCCCTCAGTAATTTAAAAATAATTTGAAATCCTTAGGCAGATTTACAATCAAATTATTTTTTCAATACTAAAATTAAATATCAATTACAATCTTTTTTTAATAAAAATAACAATTTGCAAGAAAATTTATCCTTTTGTATTTGTTATTGTTTAAATGTAGTGTTACTTTTAATATATATATATATATATATATATATATATATATATATATATATATATATATATAACTTTCAATACATTTAATATAATTATAATGCACTTTTAAATAATAATATATATATATATATATGTATAAAATATTATTTATAACTTACAATATATCTAATAAATATAAAATATAATACATATTTTTGACAATAACAATAACAATTTTTCTCATTCTTCATATATATATATATATATATAATATATATATATATATATATATATATATGAGTGGGTGGGTTCCAATGAGAACCATCACTTATTTACGAACCTGCAAACTAGTAATTTATTATATAATCACACTTCTTTTACAATATATTAGTTATATACACTAACAATATTTTTATTATATAATCCATCCATTTAATTAGACCTAAGATCCATAATATATCTTAGATTCGCATATAAGGTAATGATTCACATTTGAGTAAAATTATATATATATATATATATATATATATATATATATATATATATATATATATATATATTGTAACACACTTTAATAAATAATACATAATTATAATATAATTTACTAGTTTATCACTCATGTGTTACACAAGATTTATCAAAACATGTATATAAATATTATTTGTGATAATCACAGAGTTTTAAATCTAAACATCGAAAATTGAAAATATGCCATATTTTCAACTCGTATCCTGTACCGATGTCTAATCAATAATAATAATAATAATAATAATAATAATAATAATATTATTATTATTATTATTATTATTATTAAATAATCTTATATGTTAGTGTTTAGATAAAATTTGTTACTACTTAGAAAAAAAATCAAAAGATATCATTTTGAACTCACGTCGCATTGTATCAGTGGTTAATCAATATTAATTAATTAGTTATTGTATAATTTTATATTTTTATGCTTAAATTTAAATCATTAATAATTCTAGATACGTACTTAGATTATTACACAGAACTCATAATTTACTTATATGAAATATTTAGAATTCTAAAAATAAGAATATTTTAACTTTTATTATAAATACAACTTATTTAGATTATTTTTGTAATTAAGTTTTTTTAATTAACATTGTTTGTATTTAATTATTATTTTAATTAAGATAACTAATTTAATTTATTTTAATTATATAAAATTTATTTATATTTTTTATATGATAATAAAAGACAAAATATAATAAAAGTGAAATTTTAAATTAAATAAAATATAATAAAAAAATATTAAATTAGTTAGATATTAGGTTCAAATGACACATAATCAATCAAATACCATAATTTTTATCAGTATGACGATGGAAAACGGACACATATATCAGGAGAACTCTATATCAATATATATATATATAGAAGATATCAACTAATATATCTAATAAATATAAAATAAATATCTTATATCTAACTAGTTTAGCTCAACAAGGCTGACTCCTCCCACCTGAAAGGTATATGTTTCGATATTTTATTGTGTTTGGGGATATAAAATTGACTTTATGCCTGTGTTGTGTGCGGTGAAAAATAATATTAAATAAATATTGACAAAATCAATGGATTTTTGGTTTTTATCGATTAAAAAATCCATTAGTATATATATATTTTTAATATTGTGATAAATATTCATATTCGATAATAAATATTCATCTTTATCGTATATATATAAGTATATAGTACAACGTATTAAGGTATGCTTGAATCAATAGTATTTAATCTTCTTCGATAATTTTTTTATATATATCGTCATTTAGTTCAAATGTATTCCATCAATAATATTACCCATATTATTAAATAAGAATAAGAAAAAAATGAGAAATTTAATTCTTTGTTCACCATCACCACCTCTTAATCATTACCGTTTATGATATATGAAGAACAAGAAGAATAATAAGATAGATATAACTCACACATCCAGGGCAAATTATTAGATGGACCCAAGTGCACTTTACAAGGTGCACCCTATTGTCCATATAAAACCAATTGGCAGAATTCCCATGCGCCCCAATATTCAGAAATTTCACAACTGCATCGTGAACTCCAGTCTCAACTCTCTCTCTCTCTCTCTCATCAATGGCGAACATAAACTCCGCCAGCAAAACCACCAGATTCTTCTCTCCGCACTCCCACCACCACACCACCTGCACCCGCACCCACCAGATCGCCGCTCTCTCATTGGTCATCGCCACTTTCTTTCTCACCAGACTCTTCGACCAATCTCTTGGCCCTTGCTCCTCATCCTACCGCAATTCATTCTCCGATAGGAGTCAGTACGATGCTCCAGACGACGTCGTTCGGTTCGGCAATCATGGGGCCCACCTCAATTTGAAGATCTACGTGTACGATGAGGACGGGATCGAGGGTTTGAAGCTGCTGATGTACGGGCGCGAGGGGAAAATTTCTGCCGATGC